>NW_020871057.1:304572-309572 GCF_003789085.1 Penaeus vannamei
CAGTGGATACAGTGACTATATATTGACTATGCTTTATTAGTGTGTGTGTGTGTGTGTGTGTGTGTGTGTGTGTGTGTGTGTGTGTGTGTGTGTGTGTGTGTGTGTGTGTGTGTGTGTGTGTGTGTGTGTGTGTGTGTGTGTGTGTGTGTGTGTGTGTGTGTGTGTTTGCGTCTATTTAAATATGAAGTCAGTATTAGGTGATAAGCTACTAAAAACTATGTAATAATTCTTTTCGTTTACTCTAAATGCTCCTATCTTGTGCTAAAATCTGATCATATATGTTTTCTGATGAGATGTGAATTTCATTTCGTTATCTACTATTATTTGTCATAAAAGCTTTTTATTTTCTTACATTTGTCAGTTTACAGTGTATGGATAGGTATCCATAAGATAGGTATCGATGAAATAAGCATACCTGTACTGCAAAATAAAACTTTTGACAAATATTCTTATTATGTTTATGATGGAAATAATAATTACCCGGTATGAGAATATTTTCCGGAGTAGGACTGTCTGTTCAGCCGGAACCTAGGAATCATGTTAGATATTCTTGAAATTGCAAACAGAGGCCACATCATTGGGACGAGGAAGAGGGATTTTTCTCTCAGTGGAAGACCACCGAGGATCAGTACGACCCTTCCCCAATTCAGCTTAAATTCATGAAGACACAGTTCCCGGCACGGTGAAGAAAACTACTACACGCAGATGGGATATATCACAGAATAAGTGTGCAACTCTGATTGCCTTTCCTATGCTTGTTGTTCACAAGATATAATTATACAAGATGAAGTCGTAAGGATGTTGCTAAGGCTTTCCTATATTTCGGCATCTTTCGGATGCAGTAATTCTTAGAGTATGTATTCAATAATCCTTTACCTCCTTTTTATTTATATTTCACGTTTTTTTCCAGTAACAAAGAGCACAAATGTAGTCTACAGTTCACTGATTCCCTGTCAACTACCGCCTGTCTCTTTTCGCTCTGATATGTTTTTTTTTTTTTTTTTCAGCGTTCGCCTTATTCCCTGGAAATTGCTAGCTTATCTTGGCAAGCTTTTTTGCTGCGTGCGACTTTGACGCGTCTGTTGTCCGTGCGTTGCTCAAAGAACCCGGATAGCGGTGACTAATGCAACGCCCATGTAACTTGTATTATCTGTTTGCCAGTGAAATCCGTGGCTTTGACGATCCCTTGAAACCCAATGACATTTTTATCACTCGTGTAGAAGGGCTTTCTTCATGAAAAAAATACCAAAGATATACGAGAGTTGAATTAATGTTAATGGTGGTTTCCTAACTTGCATATTCCAAACCTTGCTCACGAATGGGGACTCGTAGGTGAACACGGGAGGTCGATTATGTGGATTGGCCGTGTTCACTAAGGTCGCCCTTGCCGTTGCGGCGGTAAGCAACAACCCAGCTTGCAGGAGAGTTGGAGACGTGATTATCATTGCAAGCAACTGCAATCCTTCTCTGTCGGTCGTTTATTTTCCTCTTGCTTTCGCAGTTTATCGTCCTGCCCTTCCTAGTCCTCCGTCTGTTTTCTCTGTTCAGCCTCTGGCCATGTCAGTCATTCCTGATTATGGTTATTATCATTCCTATTCATTCACTGTCTGAAAGTAATATTATATATATTTGCGCACTGAACAGAGTATGTGTCTTGAATTTCTCGGTATTTCAAAAAAAATCTCAGGAACATGTTCGATGAAGCTTTCTTTTGAACAAGTGCACAGACACATACATGTAAACCGTCAAAATTAAAGAGATTATTCGTAGCAATTGCGGCTAACGAAGGCAAGCGATGCAATAACACTAATTCTTTGATGGCCAAAATATAAGAGTGACATTATCTGATGAAAATAAAGTGCACCGCGTTTAACACATTCTGACAGAAACATGACATGAAAAGAGTAAAAGGTATGTTATCAATAATAAAACAATGAGAATAAAATACAATAGAACAAAATATTAATTAAAGGAAATCTGAGAATGATGATGATATTGATGATGGAAATGATAATGATGATATGTGATGAAGATTAGGATATTGATGTTATTTCGCTGATTCTCAAAATTCAAGAGAGAGAGAGAGAGAGAGAGAGAGAGAGAGAGAGAGAGAGAGAGAGAGAGAGAGAGAGAGAGAGAGAGAGAGAGAAACACATACACATATGTATATCTGAAGAGAGAGAGAGAGGGAGGACTCGTAGGTATAAGTTATAGTATGTAGTAATAGTAGGTCGTAGTAATAAAATTAAGTTGAAAGTAGCACTAACAGTATTAGCTGAAGATGTACAATAGTTGTCAGTAATTGTATTGAGTAGCATTAGAGAAGTAGTAAATAGATATTGTAGTAGCAGTATGTAGACGTAGTTGTCGTCATCGGCATATCAATAGTAGCAATAATAGCAGTGGTAGTAGTAATAGAAGCAGTAGTAGAAGAGCAGCAGAAACAGCTGCAATAGTAGCAACAGTAATGATAATATTTCTTGCGATAACAATAATGACAGCACTAATACTATTGCTATCATAATTTTATGCCTGAAATCATTATATTGATCAATATTGATACAAATTACAAATCTTTTAGTTAATAATGGTCTTTAGATTTTTGGTCTGTCGTATGCATTTCTCTCTCTCTCTCTCTCTCTCTCTCTCTCTCTCTCTCTCTCTCTCTCTCTCTCTCTCTCTCTCTCTCTCTCTCTCTCTCTCTCTCTCTCTCTCTCTCTCTCTCTCTATCTATCTATCTATCTATCTTTATCTTTCAGTGATACTGCATTATAAACCTTAACGTTCAATATCGCGAATGTATGGCATTCTCCATTCTCCGTTATTCCTTTGCGATCTCGAACAGTCAAATATGCTGTTGCTTTGGTCCCGTGTTTTCTTACGTTTAACTATGGGAATTCATGGGAATTCATTATTACTGCAAAATATATATATATATTACTGTATCAAAACAATAATCAATTTTACTGAATGAAAATCAAATGCGAAAAAGTTCCTTGGTATAAACTAGATGAACGTGTAAATAAATACGCTGGTTATAAATACATGGTTATAGTAACAATTAGTAATAATATTGATATTATCCTCGTCATAACTATCACAATTACTTTAATTTACATGATTACCGTTACTATTATTTTCTTTATCATTATTTTAATTGCCATTACTATGATCACCCTCATCATAATGAGTATGATAATGATGATGATAAGCATAATATTCATCATCATCATCATTATAATGTCATTATCGTAATTCACACCATTAAAAAAATTGTATGTGTTGTTTCCCGTAACTGGCAATGTCGAATACTACAGAGTTTGAAAATGCGCATTTACTGGGTGAATACATGATATAAATTGTGTGTGTGTGTGTGTGTGTGTGTGTGTGTGTGTGTGTGTGTGTGTGTGTGTGTGTGTGTGTGTGTGTGTGTGTGTGTGTGTGTGTGTGTGTGTGTGTGTGTGTGTGTGTGTGTGATAGACTCGACGATGAGTTAAACACAAACTCATTTGGAAAAAAATAAAATTATATAAAATGGAACCTAAAGATAAGGTTCGTACAGTGAGAATATGTCTTATCACTTGCACGTTAATTTCTTCGCATTTATAGTTAACGGACAAACACGATTCTGTTAAATGCTATATTGCCACGAAATTAATCCTTTAACATTTAACAAACTATTCTTATTCCCCTGTAACATCTAGGAAAGATATCATTTGACTTCCATTCATTACGAATTCGTGAAACCCCTGGCTCAGCATAGAAGTCATTTGGATTCCCTCTGCCTAGGCTATTTTCTCGGTTTAACAAAATTGCAATACTTGTGTAAAATGCACAGAATATTAAGAACGAAACGAGAGAGAGAGAGAGAGAGAGAGAGAGAGAGAGAGAGAGAGAGAGAGAGAGAGAGAGAGAGAGAGAGGAGAGAGAAGAGAGAATTAATAGTCATATATATATATATATATATATATATATATATATATTTTTTTTTTTTTTTTTTTTTTTTTTTTTTTTTTTTTTTTTTCTTTTTTTCTTTTTTTTTCTTTTCTTTTTTTTTTTTTTTTTTTTTTTTTTTTTTTTTTTTTTTATTATTATTATTATTTTTATTATTTTTTTTTTTCAACGCATACATACTGATATTAATATTTTTAATGGAAATCAAATACCGCAAACAATTTCTCTCTCCTAGGTCTTGACCTGACCTCCCTACCTGGGCAAGCTCGGGTGTCTGCAACGGACGCCGGGATATATTCAGGCCTACTTTGCAACTACCAACATCTGGATATATACCCGTTGTTTTGTCTTGCAGAAGCAGAGACAACGACCGAGAGACAAGATAGAGACAAAACCTGCCAAGCACCAGTATATACCTCTCTGTGTCATCTGCTGAAATGTTGTGATTGTGTTGGCATATCCTTCTTTGCACATTTGTGTTATCCTATATATTTCTTGTGTCCTTTATATTGTTATATATTATGCACATAAACTTGATTTGTAATAAATTGTTATATTGTGACTTCGTCAACCCTTAACATGCTGAATGGATGTTCTCTCCTTACCCACCACTCACAGTTTTAATGATTAATACTCAATAATTCTATTGTTTACAATGGGTATTCTTTGCTGTGAAACGCAGTCTGAACATTTCCTTCTAAATTACCCCCTGTATGCGTGGAATGGCCGGGGTTACCATCTACTGGCAGCGCCTGGCATTGAACGTGGGTCAGCAAAGTACCTACACGAGAACGCTACCGCATCACGATATACAACACACACACACATACACATATACATATACATATGCATACACATATACATATACATATACATATACATATACATATACATATACATATACATATACATATACATATACATATACATACACATACACATATATGTACACATACACACACACACATAGTGACAGAGGGAGAGAGTAAATATGGATGCTATGGGCAGAATAATTTGGCCCGTCACAGTATCCATCAAAAATAAAA
>NW_020871057.1:357072-379068 GCF_003789085.1 Penaeus vannamei
CTCTTTGCACAAGCGAGTATTGCATCACGTGTAATGAAGAAATTGGCTTTAAACTAAGAAAATTGCATAAAACGTGAGCTCAAGTTTGAATCTCGGTTTAATGAAGGTTCGCCAGAAGGGAAGTTTATATCTCATATTAATGGCAGGTTATTTTCTATATATCCTTAGCCTGAAATTACTCCTTTCTGGGTTCTTTAGGTTAGGATATATTCAGTTATATCAGGCATGCAATACGGTTCACTTATAATGAAATAGGGTAATAATAATTTCATCGACGAAAACGGTTATAATTTCATGAGCAAAACTGAAAAATAAGTAAGAATTGCATATATTATATATATATATATATATATATATATATTATATATATATATATATATATATATATATATATTATATATTATATATATATATATAGAGAGAGAGAGAGAGAGAGAGAGAGAGAGAGAGAGAGAGAGAGAGTACGTAAAAATCGAAAAGATTTTCTTGCTTGATTTTGAAAATATCTCCCCAACCCTTTTATAATCCACTTACTCAACCAGGCTCCTTTCATCTACATATTTATTCAACCAATCTGAAATAGAACACACATATGAACAGGCACACGAGTGCGCTTGCACACACACACACACACACACACACACACACACACACACACACACACACACATGCATACGAATATAACCTCATGCGCACGCAACAGGTCTCTGTGCATCAGAAAACATAAGACGAAGGAATGAGATTAGAAATTAAGATCTGGGTCACACGTGTCCATAGGCAAGGAGAGTGATATCCGTTTCTCGCTAATGGGACTGGCCAATGCAACCTTGCAGTGACTGAGGCTGGATCAAAGAGATTGCATTTGACCTTTGAGGACGACCGGATGACGTGAATTTTTTTTTTTTTTTTTTTTTTTTTTTGTATTTTTGTATTTCATGTATTTTGCTTTTCTAGTCTTCGCATTCGTCGAAAATTCATCGTAATGTTTATATTATTCTAATGATATAGCGTGTGATTTTGTATTTCATGCATTCTCCATTTTTCTCTTTATATACCTTGAACTTATTTAATTATTTATTTCATGTCTTTCCTTGTAGTGTATCTCTTTGTTTTAGAGTCTAATCTCTCTGTACTCCTTATAATATATATATATATATATATATATATATATATATATATATATATATATATATATATATATATATATATATATTATATATTTGTGTGTGCGTGCGTGTGTATGAAATATATTTTTACACATGTATACATATGTAATATATTATATATGTATATATATATAATGTATGCATATATTTATACATGTGTATATATATATATATATATATATATATATATATATATATATATATATATATGTATATATATATATATTATATATATATATATATATATATATATATATATATATAATATATATATATATATATATATAATATACACACACGCACAACACACACACACACACACACACACACACACACACAACACACACACACACACACACAACACACACACACACATATATATATCTTGTTACGGCTGGTATGTCACCAAGAGAATTAAGGGGAAGAGCAGCTCCGCTGAACTCGAATTCTCCTAATGCGGAAGCCAAAATCATAGACGAAAAGTCAAATCTGAAGGATATGGCCTGGTATGAACGGCTAAATACCACGTAACAATATCTCGTGCAAAAGTATTACTAGTGATTTGCGAGATTCTTCTGGTTAATTCATTTGTATTACTTTATTCTTCATTCCATATAAGCCTCATTAATGCCGTCAAGGTATTATAATCATTCACTTTGTTCATTGTTCATTTATCTATCATCTCCCATTAATGTTATTTTCTTCAAAGTTCATTATCAATGATGTATTCTTTTCTTAACTGTATTATATTATATTCCTTTTTTATTTATATACACTGATACAATAGAGTCACTTATTGTCAATCATTATTCATCTTTCATTATACGCTATTTATTATGTTAATTAACTTTCAGTTGCTCAAGAATTGTATACCACTAATGATTATTATTTAATAACTGTAAAATCATTTATCTATGAAATGGAAAAAATGCATAAACTCAATATTTACCACTTATTTTTATTTATTTCCTTCACCAAAATATACAAACTAAACACGAGACGAAAATCACACGAAAAGAAAAAAAAAAAAAAAAAAAACCTGCCTACGCAATACATTAATAAAATTCAATGCATCGCCCTAAACCTAACAAAGAAATAAATACAAACCAATAAACGGCAAAAAAAACAGCAAAAACAGAGAGGTCGAGCCAGGCTATGGCGGTGGAGGAGTGAATGAGGCAAACCGCCAAGGAACGCGGTAGGCCTCAAGACGGGGGGGGGGGGGGGAGGGGGGGGGGCTGCGAACGCTACTGCAGGAAGTGCCTCGTTACAGTAACCGACAATTTAGCATTTTACTAATTATTAGTTTATTTTGCTGTTATGTAATAATATATATATATATATAGATAGATAGATAGAGAGATAGATATAGATATAAATGGCGAAAGCTTCTTAAAGATTCGGTCCGCCGTACAGTTGCTTCTAAGCTTCTAAGTTCGTGGTTCTATTGAGTCGTGAGATATTTACGTCACTACTGTTCCGTGACGTGACCGCCAGCTCTTCGCTGTGTGTACTAGAGGTAAGCTGTTATTGTTCTCGTTGTTGCTCGGGTTACCGATTTGTAACTTTTTTCACTCTCTCACAGGATATATTCAGCTGATCTATCCTATTCTTGGTTAACCTTTATATGAAATGAATTTAACTTATTCTAATGCACGGAATAATATTTCGTGTATTCATTTGGTTGATGTATTCGCTTAATTTGTGTTAAGAGGAAACTCGACTCCAACCCACGGCCGGGTCGGGGAGACCGTCTTCGAGCAAAAATATTCTCCAAATCAACATGGATGAACTGGCATATATATATATACTACATATATACATGGTATAAATATTTAGATATATAATATGTACACTTTATATGCCATATTTTTATGTTAGATAATATATATATATATATTGTATTTAACTTGTACTTGTAACTATTAGATAACTACTAACTTATATATGATATTACCTATATAGACTCATAATATATTACAATTAACTAATATATCCAATGTAATATAACAAATTGATGTATTTAGAAGAATACGAATAGTGTGATGGGGATGTGTGTGTGTGTGTCGTTTGGTGTGTAGTGCTGTTGATGTAGTCGTGATGTCGATGTATACGGGGTATGTATAAGGAGTGTACTTGAATAGTGCTAGATTCTGGTTTCCGTGACTTATGCTATGATCGCGGTCGGCTCGGTCATATGTATATATAGCTATGACTCTAATCATAATATTATATATAGTTTAGTACAGGTAGACTCTATCTGGTACTAGCTATCTATATTAGCTGTAATCTGCTGTAAGATACTTCACTATAGATATTATATAGAGGACCTTATACCTAACTATAAGCTGTGTGTGTGTGTGTGTTGTGTGTGTTGTATGTGTGTGGGTGGTGGCTGCCGGGGCGCTGTTGTTATACATACCATCAACTCTGCTACACAGGGTAATATGATATTTTTATTAAGTAGAGTATTTAATGGTTATTTGTGCATATTATAGACATATATTGGAGTGAATTTAGATTGTACAGTGTTTTGTCTTATTGTATGGATATTAATATGTACATATACGTAGGCGGTACGACAGTTGAACTATAATGTGGAAGTAGCCGCAATTGACTCACCGTAATATTGTCCGATACGTATGTATATTATAATTATTATATACTCTATCTGATTTAAGTATCACGTATATATAATTAAGCGTATAGTAGAGGATTTTTGTGTATTTGCTCGGTACTTATATGATATGAGCAGTAGTAGCGTATACATGTTAGGTATGGTACAGTCCTCCACCACAACACACTACAAACTAAGCAGGCGACACCAGACGGTACACGACACACTTATAATAGGGTGTAGCTAATAATAATACAGTCGTACTATAACGTTATTATATTATATACTTAGTATCTGTTTAATATATTAGGTTATACTGACTATTAGCTTCTATCTAATTCATGTAGTATAATCGTGTACGATAGGATTATATTTTTTTATATATTTTATTCCGGGGGAGGGGGGAGGGGTAAAATATAGTGATAAATGGTTACCTGTTTATATATAGTATGGTTAAATAATAATATAGTAAATGATATAGTATATTGTAATATATATACATATTTATCTATTACATACATACTATATATATAAGTAGTATAATACTATATATATATATGCATATATATTATATATATAGGTTATATATATACATCATAATGTACACATGACATATGTGTATAATGAATATTTAACATATATATATTATTATAGTATGTATTATATATATATATATATAATATATACTATATATAGTATATTTGTAGTAGTCTTATATTATTGTCATGTATGTAATTTAGAAATATCTAAAATATGTGTATATATACACTACATTTTATATTAATATAGGCAGCTTTACGGCATAGAACTGGAGAATTCCTAATAGTAAACATAATACATGGTATTAATAGGGCGTTGAGCGGGCGACTTATTACAGATATAGAGAATAAAGATTACTAGACTATATTATAAGTCGATGTTAATGAAATATTAAAGCACTAAGAATAATAATAATGAATACTAAAGCATATCATGAAACTTCGATACGAATATAGTTTTGCTGAGATGTACATATATAGTTGTTTATACGTTATATGCTTAGTATGTTGTTTTATCAGACTACTAACATTTAGGGTCTGATAGTGTCTTTATTTTTTTCTTCCACAGATATTTACGCTACTATATTATTACCTGCACTATAATACTTATAGCCCTACTATTTATATATATATTGAATATTATTGTATACTATATATCTATGTAACTATATATATATATAATTTACCTCGAAGTAACTTTGGGAATATATAGTTATATATACTTAATAATCTTGCCTTATATATAATCTCTAATTTCGTCTAAAGCTTTATCTCTATTATATCACTACTTATATATTATTAAGCTATCATATTATATTATGACTATTACATATATAATGTATAATATATTACAATAGCATGTAAGTGTATATATATATTCACCTTGACTTTACATATATAACACATAATATGTACCCCTTAGTATTTATATATATAGTTAATATAATAGCTAATACTACTATACTACCTATATATATTACTAGTATGTATGGTATATAATCGTAATATATAGTTATATTATATATATAGTATTATATTATACTTACACAGTATGATGATATGTATATATGATGCATATAAAAGGTAACGAAAAAAGTGCTGTAAGAACGATAATATTTTATCTCATGGAGTATATAGAGTATACTGATACACTACAACGAAATACAGAACACCCACATACTTCCATATATACATATATTTATCCTTATGTTTTTTGGTGAGGATAAATAAGTTATAAATAATTCAGAAAAACATCTTTAAACAATATGTAATAATTTCATTGCGATGACCAAAGAAGAAGAAGAAAGAAAATCGTAAACACGATCAAAGAGTATAGTTCCGGTCTTTCTTGGAAGCAGAGGGGAATCAAGTTAAGTGCTTTTCCATAGAAATGTCTACAAAGGAAAACTTAATTCGTCTTTGATTTGTTCTAGCAGATGGGGAAAAGGCAGGAGGGAGAACGGTGGTGAAAAAAAAAAAAAAAAAAAATGGAAGTGAGAAAGGGTTAGAGGAAGAGGGTAGAGTTGGAAACATAGACGAAAAGTTAACCGAAAGGAAGACTTGGAGGAGGGTTTGACATTTCTCATCTTTCCATCTCCCTCTTTCTCTCTCGGTCTCTCTCTATGTTAGTGTATGTGTGTGTTTGTGTGTGCGCGTGCGTGTTCGTGCGTGTGTGTGTGTGCGTGTGTGCGTGCGTACGTATGTGTATGTATGTATGTGTTTATGTATGTGTGTATGTGTGTATGTATGTATATATATATATATATATATATATATATATATATATATATATATATATATATATATATATATATATATATATATCTGTGTGTGTATGTGTGTGTGTCCGTGGTTGTGTAGCGCGTGTGAATGCACGTGTAGACAGACGAACTACAAATTTATTGCAGGTATTTTTGTGTGTACTTCCGTATTTCTTGTGACATTCATTTTCATCACCATCCTTTGATAAACCTTACATCCATCTGCAGGAAAATGATAACATAAAGTAATAGAAATCATGAATCAAAATTTGTTGTTTCTCCTTTAAAGCGGGTGTCGTTCGTCAAGACAGAGAAGGTGGATGCAAATTCTTTTGCAACAGCTGTTAAATAGTTTTGGTTGCTGGATCGGGTTTATCGCAGAATTTTGGGTTGCAAGGAAACTTGATGATCGACTAATGCATAAAATTTTCTTGTATTTCTACTAATACTGATGCTGTCGTTGTTGCTGCTGCTACTACTACTATTATTATTACTCCTACTATTTCTACTACAACTGCTACAACTACTAGTGCTACTACTACTACGATTACTACTACTTTTACTACAACTGCTAGTGCTTCTACTACTACTACTACTTCTACTACAATTATTAGTGCTAATGCTTCTACTACTGCAACTACGACTTACTAAATGTATGGACCTCTATTCGACCCTCCACGGTCAAATGACCACCATCCAAGGGGAATCTGAACATTTGGATTTATATATCTACAATATTATATATATATATATATATATATATATATATACTATATATTACATATTTATTTATTTCATAATTACTTCCACAATCTAGATACTTAAGAGTTTCGTCCTAATGAACAGCAATTCAAATTCAATATGTCTTCCTATTTACCCATGTAAATAGCAAGTAGTATTTTCTCATAGGGACTTCTACAGCCTACTATAGCTTAGGAAGCATCCTCTGGACCCTGCCTATTCTGTAAAAGCCAATCGTGTGTTTAAAGCAAAGAAACCGCTGTGAGTCGACCAACCTCAACCTCCGGTCTCTTACGAATAGTATTGGCTGGATATTTAGCTGTTTTTCATTACCAGTTATATTAACTAGGATACTTTTTCGTGTGCCGTGTTTTACGTAAAGTATGTTTTAAATATGTAAAGTTTTATATACATATTATTTAAATGTAATATATATATATATATATATATATATATATATTATATATATTATATATATATATATATATATATATATATATTAAAGGCCTTCGATCATATACAATAATAAGATAAAAAAATCTGAAATATATTACTGTTAAAAATAATGTAAATATGGTAACTGTTTTGCCAACAGTTCATGAGAGATGCTAGCTCCACCACATTCCACCTTTAAAGATGTTAACATTTCCTCAAATTTAAGACACTTTTCTTTGATGAATGTTATTTCATTACACACAGACATCATTGCGTAATTAGTTGTAAACTATGTATACGCATGAGAAACCTAACCACCACCACTACCATGTAGCCTGAATGTACTAAAAACGGAATCATTATGTTAAGGTTTCACAGTATTGATAAGAAAACGTTTAAAAGGTTCTCTAGCTGTAGGAAACCTTTTTTTCTTACAAATAATTGCATATTTGTGGATTTGTCAATCGTTTCTAAAACGTAAATAAAAATCCGCCAACAATAATCTAAAATATATATATATATATATATATATATATATATATATATATATATATATATATATAATATATATATATGATAAATAGAAAGTTAATTTTCTTCTTTAGCCTTTCTTTACTTTCCACGAAAACTAAGAGGTTTCAACGTAGAAAAAGTGCAGAAAGAAAAACAAAGATTGGTGTACATGTGACATGATAAGTAGCAGCACGTGTGCTCATATAAACAAATTCATCTTTTCAACCTTTTGAAGTCGAGGAAAGCTAATTTGACGAGGAGACAAAGAGAAGGATGTGAGAAAGTGAAAAATGTGCAAGGTGGCGGAGGAAAATCAAGGAAGATGAATAAAGGAGGGGAAATAAATAAAGAAAAAGAATAGATGGATGGAAACAAATTGACAGTATGCGATGAAAGAGAGGAGAGTGTAAAGTTGAAAAGGGGAAAGGGAAAAATCGCCAAAGTTAGTTCCTTTATCGCCCTATAGGGCTGTCTTTCCTTCCTCCATCCATTCTCTCTTTGCTTGTCTGCCTGTCTGTCTCTGTCTCACTCTCTCTTTTTTTCAACAGAAATGGAAGGGTGGAGAAAACCTCTAGGTAAGTAGCTAAAGATTGGAAAATGAAGCCGATAATTGTTGAAAGCAGTAAAGAAAACCTACCTGCGTTTTTTTATTATTTACATTTACCAAAATTATGATTTAGGGAATTTCACAGGTATAAGCACCTCTCGTTGCATTAATGGGCTATGTTACGGCTGATGCGTCTGGGATTGGCTCTCCGTTTTCTATGTGTGACGATATTCCCGCCATTAATAGTGTTCGTTCTCCAGGTGGGTTGCTGTGAATTCGCTGTCAGCTCTTCATTCTGGAACGCTAGGGTGTAGAATCTGGTGTTTACTGTCTCCACCTTGTATTTCCTATGGAGGTCTGATACTGATAAATTATCTTTCTAGTTTCTCCTTCTAGTTCTTCGTAGTACACTGTTATGGAATTGCTGCATCTTAGTTATATTCGTTTTGGTTGATATACACAATGGAGTAACTGTTTTTCCATGATGGGTCTGAGAAGGGTTTTACATGTTGAGCTAATTTTCATAAATCGTTATAGTTTTGTATGAGAGGGTTATGACATTTCTATTATTTCATGTATGTCGATACTCCTCAAGACCCAAATTCAATGCTAAGTATTGCTACTTTGTTTTTAAAAGGTATTTTTCCATGGCGACAATTGTGTCCTTCGGTTTAGTTGCTGAGATGGTTTGAATCTGACTCTGTTGTTTTGATTTTCCACTTGTTTTCGAAGTCAGTTATTCTTCCTACTTCATTTGCAGTCATTGTTGCTAAAATGTCCTTAGAACTCAGTGGGTACATCATAATCTGGGTGGTGCCATCTGCAAATTGTACGTCAGCACTGATGTTTCTCGGTCTCTCAAGGTCCGTTGTATGGAGGATGAATAACGTAGGAATGTATTGACTCTTGAGGCACTCCACTTAGCAGGTTGAACTTTGGTCCCATTACATTCCCCATTCCTGTCGTTGTAGTGCAGTCTTCTACAAAGCTGCAAATATATTTCTTCACGATATCAGGAAGACATAAATGAAGAAAGTGGAGTCTTGACTTTAATGGCATGCCGAAAGCCCTTGCTATGTCACGATATACTTTTTCTTTGTAAGATTTCAATGGTTTCTTATATGGACGTTAAGGCTTGTTGTGTGTATCATTTCCGGAATCCATCTTGCTTATAGCTGAACAGATCATTGTTTACCTGTATAATTTTATTCTACTGTTATTTTTCCGAGTTTTCAGGTATTTCTAGTTTTGATATTGGTCTGTAATTTTCCATTTTCTTGGAAGTCTTTCTTAACAATGTTATTAATACCATAAAGGAATTTTCAAATTTGGATGGGAAATAGTTGATTGAAATAACCCTATTGAATATATTGTTTAATTATGTAATAGCAACATCCGGGAGGTGCTGCATTACTTTTTCTAGCCCGGGGGCTTGGTCCTTAAAATTGATGATTATAGACCTGATGACTCCTCTTTTTACTGTTCTTGTTTCTGAGCCTGTTGTCTGAGATATAGTTGTCAACCATGGTTTCATACTGTATATCGAAGTACCGGTTCTCACCAGGGCTGATTTTGGAGATTCCTACCCAGAAACTTCAAAACATCTCTTCTTTCTTCCAATCATCTATTTTCTCATGCCTGGAGTTTAGTATATAAGGTGTTGCTTCACGGTTGCATCCTATTAAGATGTCTTATTTCCCCCCCAAATTTGATAAGATTGTTGTACTCGATCTGTTTTTTTCCCCACTGGTTAGTGGATAACCTTTTGCTTTCTATCCATCTCCCTATAGCTGCTTGTATTGGCTTCGAAGAAGTGGTGTCCATCTGTGATCTCTTGAAATGTTTCTCCAATATTATCAGTTACGACATTCGCTCGTGGATGAGGTAAAGTTGTGTACTTCATGGAAATATCTTTATTCAATGAATTTTTAAATAGTTACCTACCAGTTACTAATTTTGGAGTCTATCTCAAATAAATCGAAACAGACTATTATGATAATAACATACTCCCTCCCTCTTCAACACATAAACGCGCATACCGATAAATAATAGCTATATAGAGAGATATAAAGTAAAATCATTGAGATACCCCGTGTATAAATACATTCATCATAGAAATTTAGACATATACTGCGGACGGACATGAAATCTTGCTAGGCATAGTGGTGGTGGTGGTTTGTGTGTGTGTGCAAATTGATCTGATATGCGGGGCAGCCCATCAGTTCTAAAAAGGGAAATCATAATCTGTTACAGCCAGCATTCTAAAGAACACTGACAAAATAACATAAGCAAACACATTAATGCTGCGTATAAAAGCATATTACAACGAATAAAGGTACTTTCCTCCGAAAGATGAACGATTTTAATGAAACTATAATTTGGATTAGATGAAGCACGAAATAGTATTATAAAGTATCATAGGAGGATATTCCTATCATCTGTTTTATTATTCTATTCTGATTTTCACTTAAATTACTTTTTTAGATTAATTCTTTTTTTTTTTTTTTCAAAGAATGAAGGATAACAGGACAGGGATTTAAAGGAAGGGATCATAGGAAGAGAAAAAGTAAGCGGAGCTGATAGAGGAGGTCAGAGATCGACAGTGAAGGGTTGAAAAGGAAGGGTGAGGCTTCAGAAAGGTAGGGGGAGAAGAAAAGGAAAGCGAGCAGGTAGTTGGAAACAACTGAGAAATGGGCGTTGAAAGAAGGGAGAAAGCAAAATTAAAAGGGGGAGATGTAAAGTCGAGGGATAAATCAGCAGTAGCCCTTCTTTATTACCCCTCCTCTCTCTATCTCTGTCTCACCTCACTGCCTTACAGTGTGTATTCAACTGTTAATATAAACAGCATTAAGTTTTCTATATGCAAACATTATCGAAATCAGTCCATATTCACATTCAGCCGATATTAACCATTTTTATTTCTACTTCTATCACTCTCTCTCTCTCTCTCTCTCTCTCTCTCACACACACACACACACACACACACACACACACACACACACACACACACACACACACACACACACACACACTCACACGAAGAGGAAGAAAAATCGGCTTAAGTATTGCTTCGAAAGAAATAGAGAAAATCAAGACTCCACTAACGGAATACGCGTCGACATCCACATCTGCATGTTTAGCAGCCTCTCTCTCTCTCTCTCTCTCTCTCTCTCTCTCTCTCTCTCTCTCTCTCTCTCTCTCTCTCTCTCTCTCTCTCTCTCTCTCTCTCTCTCCTTTTCCTTCCCACTCTTTCATTCTCATTCAATTTATTTTCAAGAGAGATAGACAGAGCTGGTGAAAGATAGACCTATACACGGTTTGGCAATATGTCAAAAGGGAAACTTATAGAACGGAACGAGAGTACAGATTAGGATATTCATTCTTCAAAAGCGCGATTGTTGCTTACAGATTGATAGAAGCTAAATTGAGAAAGAGAGAGAGAGAGAGATTGTGTGTGACTTCATGAATAATTGAATAAAAATGGAAACAAAATTTAATCCTTGATATAATTCCCTGCTAATTGTTAAGCGTGTCCTACCAAGTATTAATGGCCATAAAAATCAACGCTAACATGTATACCACAAAGGGAAGTATCAATGTTTCACAACAATTACATTTAAGGAAATTACATTATAATATAAATTATTACAGGAGACATTACGGACTTCAAATGCCTCTGGTGAAAATAGGCCTAATGCAAATTTCTTCCCAAGTGGCCCTTTAACCCTAATAAGCCTTTGGGACAAGAAGAGTTTTTTAGGTTTAGAAATTTAAGATTCTCTGTTATTTTGGCAATATAAATAAATGAAAATAAGTGAACGAAAACCAGGAGGGAGGGAGGGAGGGAGGGAGGGAGAGAGGGAAAGAGATAGAGGGAGGGGAGGGGAGAGGTAGAATGAGACAAAGAGAAAGAGAGAGAGATTGTTACAACTGTAACTGCAACTACTTGAACTGTCACTACTAGAAAACACTAGCCAAATAAATTATTGAGAAATGGCTATTTCCATCATAATAAAAATAACCGTTCAAATTCAGCGTCATATTGGCACATAGAGTCTCACTACATGGCACCACACACATCACCATATCAACCTTGCATTCAAAAACACGATCCTCTCGTAAGCCTGAAAACTAACTGCGCTGTTTTACGTTATATCCGTGACTAGATAATCCTAATGTTTACAGTTCACTGCAAAATATGCTGAGAAAATGGTTTGCGTTAAAATGAGTTTAAACGTTGTAAGACGGATTAAATTTTTTGCCTCCTGCCCTTTTGTTGAAAAGTTCGAACTTCGTTTGATGGTATTCATTAATATATCAAATTCCAAATTTTCATTTGAATATTTCCTTGTAATTAGCAAGATGAAATATAATCCTGCAGATACAAGCGCAAAAGTCAATCGAGTTCAGAGACTTCACGCAAACATTGTAGAAATGTTAACCGTTCAGTAGTGCGAGCAAACAGCTTGTAGTTATCAGATTTTAGATTTTAACAGTAATAAAGAACGAATGATAAATAATAATAATGGTGATAGTTATGATAAAAAGAATCAACAGTAATAATAATTTAAAAAATAATTGTACCAATTATTAAGAAATAATAACTAAAATATTGTAAATAACAATAATAATGCTGATAGCTGTATTTAACAAATAAATAAAGAAAGAAAAGAAACACACACACACACACACACACACACACACACACACACACACACCATATATATAATATAATAATAATAATAATATAATATAATAATAATAATAATAATGATAATAATAATAATGATGATAATAATAGTGACACATAAACAAAACTACAACAGGTCGACAATAATTCTAACATGAATAGTATGCTTTATATAATATATGC
Organism: Penaeus vannamei; assembly: GCF_003789085.1. NCBI lineage: Eukaryota > Metazoa > Arthropoda > Malacostraca > Decapoda > Penaeidae > Penaeus > Penaeus vannamei. The sequence goes on from NW_020871057.1 coordinate 370,264, forward strand.
CAACAGAAAGATGGTGATGCTAAAGCTATATCCAGGTGAATCCAGTAATAATATTCAAAAAGGAATGAGTGATGTGTGAGAAACCTTTAAGGAAAGCAGATTATTAATGTATGTACTTGTCATATTACATGAATGTAAAGCCTAATTTAAGTAAAATGACATGGGTAGATAAATTTGCACCAGCTAATGTTCTCATTTGTCTGTTGCAGCTGCAGACCATATTTATCTGGTCGAAAGCATAAATATTACATTTATCATATGGTTTGGCGAATAGGTAAACTGAACTGTGAAAACTATATGAAAAAGATTTTTTTTTTTATTTATTCTTGTTTCACTGCAAGAGGTAAAATTCGATACATGTGTCAAGTCGTTATAGGTTTCTAAGAGCAGCTTTCTTTTATCAAAATGAAAATTAGGTAAATTGATGGATTTATCTGACCCTTTAGTATTCAAATATGCACAAATTATTGTGCGACAACCCTCTCTTATACTTGTCATTCCTCGCCATGATAACAGGGAGAGGGAATGAATATCTTGGCAGTTTTGTGGTACAAATGTGGGGTATGTCATGCACGGAAATTTAATAAATCCTTTATTTCAAGGAACTGCGCCCATTACGAACCTCAGGCAGGAGCTACCGCTAAACATCCTTCATGTATACCGAGAAGATTAAAGCGTGGGGCCAATCATTCAGAGGGTTACATACTAGTCTCTTATGATAACGCAGATATCCACATTAACATTGCATAGAAAACTTTTTTTCTTTTACCTTAGATGACATATCATATATGTAAGCTCTATGTGTAATGGTATTTATTGCATGGGAAAACAATTGAAGTATGTTTCCTCCCTGGGGTGGCGTGTGATACGGGGATTCACAACCGGCATAATTTTGCTTTTCTAGACATCTACATGACGCAGCATGAGGTGGACTGTGTTCCGTATGCTGTTCCTACCACGTTCTCCTGGAGCTGTGATATGTTTTCTACAGTAAAGGTGCAGGTGCGGCCTTAATACTGATAAGTTCGGATGGCACAAAGTTGCAGTGTAATGCTTCATCATGCCTTGTATATTTGGAGGATGTGCTAGGTGAGTAAAGTGAGCACACGGTAAGTAAGTTTAGTAGGCATCAGGGAAGTAAAGTGAATTTCATGAAAAGTATTTTCATATTGAATAAAAGCATGAGTGCCATATAAGTACTATTAGTGATAGAAGTGCCAGATTAGTATAATAAATGATTATGTAATTAGACATATGAGTGATAACCGGTAAATATGGTATGGGATGCAAGAAGATGAAAGTTTTGAGCGATAGGTACCTAACTAAAGGAATTAAGTGCTGATAAGTAGAGTGTCAATAGCCTAGTATGTGACAAATATTGTGCCAGTTAAGTATGAGGTAAATAGGGGAAGTGTCAGCTAAGTAAGGCAAGTTTCAGGTAAGTAAGTGAAATGTCATGTAAGTAAGGCAAGTGTCAGGTGAGTAGGGGAAGTGTCAGGTAAGTAGGGGAAGTATCAAGTAAGTAGGGTAAGTGTCAGGTAAGTTGGGCAAGTGTCAGGTAAGGCGGTAAAATTGGGAAAAGACGTCACGAATGCTTTTTGGGACGAAACTAGATTCGTTCGATGTCTATCATTTTGGTTCTTTTGATTCTGGTGATTGTTTCCATCGGAAATGGCTAAATTATCTTTTCCTTACCAGAGTCCCGCCACTCTTGATATCAAAAGAGAGCACTATGGAATTCTCGTTCTCTGCTGTAATCACGGTACCGGTTTAGTTACTATATTGTTTAACAGCCCCATGGGGACAGCCGCCCCCCAACCCCCCCGCCAGGAAAACTAAGAATCCTCCACGTATTCACGGAAGGTGAGAGCGTCGGACAGACTCGGTATCGGGCAGTCCCGTATGTCGGTCATAGTCATAGAAAATTACACACGGAAGGAGGCTCTGCCCACTGCGACTCCCCTGTTAGAGGAGACTGCCCCCCCCCCCAACCCCCAGCCCAGGAAAATAAACAATCCTCTACGTATTCACATCAGGGGAAAGCATCGGACAAAGTCAGCATCGGGCGCTTCTACACGCCGTTCGTACGCACGCGAAGCACTGTACATCTAGTCACTTCAGTGGAACTCTACTTGAATATACGTGTGCAGAGGAGGGCCGGGGTGAGGGTTAGTGGAGCGGCTTGCGGTAACGGGAGCGCAAGAGAGGTCTGCGTGAGCACGAGCGACGCGACAACCGGTCTTTGTAGCACTCCATGTTCACGTAATATTTTCAAGCTAGCCTCATGGACTTCAAAATCATTTTGTATAACTTGGAAAGGTTTGATACGTAGGGGAAGTGTTAGGTAAGTAAGGCAAGTGCCAGGTAAGTAGGGGGAGTGTCAGGTAAGGGAAGTGTCAGGTAAGTAGGAGAATTGTCAGGTATGTAGGGAAAATGTCGGGTAATTAGGGCAAGTGTTAGGTAAGTGTCAGGTAAGTAGGGAAAGTGTCGGGTAAGTAGGGAAAGTGTCGGGTAGTTAGGGCAAGTGTCAGGTAAGTAGGGTAAGTGTCTGGTAAGTAGGGCGTCAGGTAAGGAGGGGAAATGTCAGGAATTAAGGAAAATGTCAGGTAGGTAGGGTAAGTGTCAGGTAAGTAAGGTAAGTGTCGAGTAAGGCAAGTGTCAGGAAAGTAAGGCAAGTGTCAGGTAAGTAAGGAAGATTTCAGGTAAGTAGGAGAAGTGTTAGGTAAGGAAAGTGTCAGGTAAGAAAGACAAGTATCAGGTAAATAAGGCAAGTGTCAGGTATGTAAGGCAAGTGTCGGGTAAGTATCAAGTTGGCAAGGCAAGTGTTAGGTAAGTAGGCGAAGTGTCAGGAAAGTAGGGCAAGTGGAAGGTAAGTAGGACAAGTGTCAGGAAAGTAGGACAAGTGTCAGGAAAGTAGGGCAAGTATCGGGTAAGTAAGGCAAGTGTCTTGTAAGTAGGAGAAGTGTCAGGTAAATAAGGAGAGTGTCGGGTAAGTAGGTCAAGTGTCAGGTAAGTAGGGGGAGTGCTAGGTAAGTAAGGGAAATGTCAGGTAAGTAGAGAAAGCGTTAGGAAAGTAGGGCAAGATTTAGGTAACTAGGTCAAGTCTCGGGTAAGTAGGGTAAGTGTCAGGTAAATAGGGGGAGTGTCAGGTAAATAGGGCGGTAAATTTGGAAAAAGACATCACCAATGGTGTTCGGGACGAAACTAGATTCGTTCGATTTCTATTGCTTTAGTTCATTTGATTCTGGTGTTCATTTACATCGGAAATGGCTAGATTGTCTTTTCCTTATCTGAGTCGCGCCACTCTTGATACCATGTATGTGTACTATGGATTCTCGTTCTCTGCTGTAAGCGCGGTACCGATTTAGTCACTATATTGTTACCCCTCCCCCCTCCCCCGAAAAAAAAAAAATCCTCCACGTATTCATGGAAGGTGAGAGCGTCAGACAGACAGGAAAGGGGACTGTGCCCCCTGCTACCCCCTTATTAGGGGGGGCTGCCATACCACATCCCCGCCCAGGAAAACAAATAATCCTCTACGCATTTACGGCTGGAGAGAGCGTCGGACAAAGTCGGCATCGGGCTCTTCCACATGTCCTTCGTACGCACGCGAAGCACTGTACATCTAATCACTTCAGTGAAAATTAACTTAAAACATACCTGTGCAGAGGGGAGGCCGGGGTGAGGGTCCTCGATATCAGTGGAGGAGCTTACAGGAGCGGGAGCGCCAGAGAGGTCTGCGTGAGTACGAGCGACGCGACGGCCGGACGCAGGGCACTTCAGAGGTAGCACTCCGTGTTCCCGTTGTAGTTTCAAGCTAGCCTCATCGTCTTCAAAATCAATTTGTATATCTTGGAATAGTTTGATATGTATAGGAAGTGTTAGGTAAGTAAGACAAGTGTCACATAAGAAGGGGGAAGTGTCAGGTAAGTAGGGCAAGTGTCAGGTAAGTAGGGCAAGTGTCAGGTAAGTAGGCAAGTGTCAGGTAAGTAAGGCAAGTGTCAGGTAAGTAGAGAAGGTGTCAGGTATGTAAGAAAAGACTTAGGTAAGTAAGGCAAGTTTTAGGTAAATACAGGAAATTCCAGGTAGGCAAAGCAAGTGTCAGATAAGTAGGGCAAGTGTCAGATAAGGAGAGGTGTCAGGTAAACAGAGGAAGTGTCAGGTAAGTGCGACAAATGTCAGGAAAGTAAGGTAAGTATGGTAAATTTCAGATAAGTAGGTGAAGTGACAGGTAAGGCAAGTGTCATGTAAGGTAAGTGTCGGGTAAGCAGGGCAAGTGTCAGGTAAGTAAGGCAAGTGTCGGGTAAGTACAAGTGTCAGGTAAGTAGGGCAAATGTCACGTAAGTAGGGGAATTGTCACGTAAGTAGGGGAATTGTCACGTAAGAAGGCCAAGTGTCAGGTAAGTAGGGCAAGTGTCAGTAAGGTAAGGCAAGTGCCAGGTAAGTAGGGCAAGTATCAGGTAAGTAGAGCAAGTGTCTGGTAAGTGGGGCAAATGTTAGGTAAGTAAGGTAAGTGTCAGGTATATAGGGCAAGTGTCAAGTAAGTAAGGCATGTGTCAGGTAAGTAGGGGAAGTGTCGTGTAAGTAGAGCAAGTGTCAGGTAAGAAGGGCATGTGTCAGGCAAGTAGGGCAAGTGGCAGTTAAGTAAGGCAAGTGTCGTGTAAGTATGGCAAATGTTAGGTAAGTAGGGCAAGTGTCAGGTAAGTAGGGCAAGTGTCGGATAAGTAGGACAAGTGTCAGTAAGGTATGGCAAGTGTCAGGTAAGTAAAGCAAGTGTCAGGTAAGGCAAGTGTCAGGTAAGTATCGGATAAGTAGGGGAAGAGTCGGGTAAGTAGAGCAAATGTCAGGTAAGTAGGGCAAGTGTAGGTTAAGTTAGGCAAGTGTCGGGTATGTAGCGCAAGTGTCAGTTAAGTAAGGTAATTGTCGGGTAAGTAGCGCAAGTGTCAAGTAAGTAAACAAGTGTCAGGTAAGTAGGGCAAATGTTAGGTAAGTAAGGCAAGTGTCAGGTATGTAGAGCAAGTGTCAGCTAAGTAGGGAAGTGTCACGTAAGTCCCATCGGAAATGGCTAGATTGTCTTTTCCTTATCAGAGTAGCGCCACTCTTGATACCATGCATGTGTACTATGGATTCTCGTTCTCTGCTGTAAGCACGGTACCGATTTAGTCACTATATTGTTACCCCTCTCCGCCTCCCACGAAAAACAAAGAATCCTCCACGTATTCATGGAAGGTGAGAGCGTCAGACAGACAGGAAAGGGGACTGTGCCCCTTGCTACCCCCCTTTTAGGGGGGGCTGCCATACCACATCCCCGCCCAGGAAAACAAATAATCCTCTACGTATTCACGGCTGGAGAGAGCGTCGGACAAAGTCGGCATCGGGCTCTTCCACATGTCCTTCGTACGCACGCGAAGCACTGTACATCTAATCACTTCAGTGAAAATTAACTTAAAACATACCTGTGCAGAGGGGAGGCCGGGGTGAGGGTCCTCGATATCAGTGGAGGAGCTTGCAGGAGCGGGAGCGCCAGAGAGGTCTGCGTGAGTACGAGCGACGCGACGGCCGGACGCAGGGCACTTCAGAGGTAGCACTCCGTGTTCCCGTTGTAGTTTCAAGCTAGCCTCATCGTCTATAAAATCAAATTGTATATCTTGGAATGGTTTGATATGTATAGGAAGTGTTAGGTAAGTAAGACAATGTCAGGTAAAGAAGGGAAGTGTCAGGTAAGTAGGCAAGTGTCAGGTAAGTAGGCAAGTGTCAGGTAAGTAGGAAAGTAGGGAATTGGCACGTAAGAAGGCCAAGTGTCAGTAAAGTAAGGCAAGTGTCAGGTAAGAAGGGCAAGAGTCAGGTAAGTTGGGAAAGTGTCAGGTAAGAAGGGCAAATGTCAGGTAAGTAAGGAAATTGTCAGTAAGTAGGGGAAGTATCAGATAAGTAGGGGAAAGTGCCAGGTATGTAAGGTAATTATCGGATAAGTAGGGGAAGTATCGGGTAAGTATGGAAAGTGTCAGGTAAGTATGGCAAGTGTCGGGTAAGAAGGGCAAATATCAGGTAAGGAAAGTGTCAGTAAGTAGCGCAAGTATCAAGTAAGTACAGCAAGTGTCAGGTAAGAAGGGCAAATGTCAGGTAAGTAAGGAAAGTGTCTGTAAGTAGGGCAAGTAACAGGTAGGTAAGGTAAGTGTCGGATAAGTAGGGGAAGTGTCAGGTAAGTAAGGCAAGTTTCAGGTAAGTAGGGGAGTGTCAGGTAAGTAGAGCAAGTGTCAGGTAAGTAGGGCATGTGTCAGGTAAGTAGGGCAAATGTTAGTTAATAAGACAAATGGGTAAGTAGCGCAAGTGTCAGGTAAAGAGGACATGTGTCAGGTAAGTAGTGCAAGTGTTAGGTAAGTAAGGCAAGTGTAAGGGAAGTAGGGAAAGTGTCAAGGAAGTGTCTGATAAGTAGGGAAATTTTCAGGTAAGTAAGGTAAGTGTCGGGTAAGTAGGGCATGTGTCAGGTAAGTAGGGCAAATGTCAGTTAAGTAAGGCAAATGGGTAAAGAGGACATGTGTCAGGTAAGTAGTGCAAGTGTTAGGTAAGTAAGGCAAGTGTCAGGGAAGTAGGGGAAGTGTCAGGGAAGTGTCTGATAAGTAGGGGAAGTGTCAGGTAAGTAAGGTAAGTGTCGGGTAAGTAGGGCAAGTGTCACGTAAGTAAGGCAAGTGTCAGGTAAGTATCGGATAAGTAGGGGAAGTGTCGGGTAAGTAGAACAAATGTCAGGTAAGTAGGGCAAGTGTAGGTTAAGTAAGGTAAGTGTCGGGTAAGTAGCGCGTGTCAGTTAAGTAAGGTAAGTAGCGCAAGTGTCAAGTAAGTAGAGCAAGTGTCAGGTAAGTAGGGCAAATGTTAGGTAAGTAACGCAAGTGTCAGGTATGTAGGGCAAATGTCAGCTAGGTAGGGATGTGTCACGTAAGTAGGGGAAGTGTTAGGAAAGTAGGGCAAGATTTAGGTAACTAGGTGATGTCTCGGGTAAGTAGGGGAAGTGTCAGGTAAATAGGGCGGTAAATTTGGAAAAAGACATTACCAATGCTTTTCGGGACGAAACTAGATTCTTTCGATTTCTTTTGTTTTGGTTCATTTGAAGTAGGGGAAGTGTCAGGTAAGTAGGGGAAGTGTCAGTTAAGTAAGGGAAGTGTCAGGTAAGAAGGGGAAGTTTCAGGTAAGTAAGAGAAGTGTCAATTAAGTAGGCGAAGTGTCATTTAAGTAAGGCAAGGGTCAGGTAAGTAGGGGAAATGGCAGATAAGTTCAGTTCAGTTAGATTTGCGAAGTCATGCTTCGCCCGGGCCTTTTCTCTGGGGTGGCCCGGCCTGTGTTAACTATTTCTAGTTAACTCAAATGTTTTCTTTGAACTGCATGCTTACCGCGGTGGCTGGATTGCAAGCAAGCGATCCAGCTGCCATGGTGAAAGCATGTTGCACACCCTTTTTTAACAGCCCGGCGGCTGTGGTGGTGTGTCCCTGTCTCAGAAATTGTGTGTGTACACAATTCTGCAAGTAATGTAACAGGGTGGCGTTAGGCTCGCCGCAGTGTTTACATGACCTCCCAGACTCACTGTCAATAATTTGCCAAGCGCATTGGTAACCTAGTCTTAGTCTGAATAGTATGACTTCGGTAACTCTTTTTTGTGTTTGGAGGAAGGGCCAGTGTCTCATAGCCTGAAGCATCTGAGTACCACTTGGCAGCGAGCGATTTTGTGATGTTTTCTCTATGTGCTCCCCGGAGGACCGCACACGCTGCAGCTTTGGTACCTTGGCTCAGTCCCCTTCGGCTGGGTTTAACGATCATGGAGGATGGGGCATACCCCTCCCCTTTTCGGCTAGTTTATCAGCAAGCTCGTTCCCTTGTATGCCTATGTGGCTTGGGACCCAGTTTATGATGATTCTTCTACCTTGACTAAGGATTCTTTGGGCTATGTATAATACTGTTGTCAAGAGGTAGATGTTATCTGGGGCATGCTATGCTGTAAACTGTCAATAGTTGCTCTTGAATCTGTGTGAATGACAACGTGCCCTCCCTCAGGGACGCTGTGTCAATGCTTCATGATCGCAACCGTTTCAGCCTGAAGCGTTGAGGCATTGTCAGTGACCCTAATGGATGCTGTGGTATCCTTTTTGCAAAGCCGGCGCCTGCAGTATGGTTTATTGGATCCACGGATCCGTCCGTGTAGTAAGTTATACTACCCGCGGAGTTATTTGTTCAATGGCCCTTTGTGCTTGTGCCTTTAGGCTAGGCATGGAATATTGATCTTTTCTCATTGTGAGATTTAAAATTGAGAATTCGATCATTTCGTTTGCCCACGGCGGGGGTTCTTTGTAATCAGGGTGGGGGGAGTCCATACCCTTGCCAAGCAATGAATCTTTTAGTTGAAAGCGTATCAAAACTCTGGCTGTATGTGTGAGCCAGGAATTGTCTGCAAACAACTGTAATCTTGTTGTAGGCGTCTGAGAACTCTTTGTCTTAAATAGGAGTTTGTGGGTGCCTGCAGGACCTTGGAAAGGGACTGTGCTGCCATTAGATCAATTCTAGTGTCCACGGACGGTAAATCAGTTTCCATGAGGAGGTTGATGACCTTTGTCCACTTAGGTGCACCTAGAATGATCCTGGCTGCTTCGTTTTGTATTGTTTCCAGTTTTTCTTTTAATGTTGTGCTGGAAGCAATGAGGGCGACAGATGCATAGTCAATAATAGGACGGACAGCATGTACATAGAATGATCTTAGTACTTTGTGTCCTGCTCCTATGTCTCTCCCTGTCATGACTTTCATGACTGACAGTCTTTCCTTGG
>NW_020871058.1:0-2500 GCF_003789085.1 Penaeus vannamei
GGTGGAAGGGAAAGGGAGGAAGACAGAAATAGATGAGGTTAAGAAGAAAAGGCGAAACAGAGGAGAGAGGAGAAGAAAGAAGGGGTGCGAAGGAGGAGGAGGAGATTAAGAAGGAGAGGTGGAAATAGAGGAGCAGGAGAAGACCAGACGGGCCGGTGGAGAGGAGTGAGAGAGGAGGAAAAGGAGGAGAGGAGTTGGGAGGGCCCCACAGGGGATAAGGGATAGAAGAGAGGAAGAGAGAAGAGAGAGAGAGGAGAGAGAGAGAGAGAGAGAGAGAGAGAGAGAGAGAGAGAGAGTTAAAAAGGGGAGAAGAGAAAGAGGAGAAGAGATTAAAAAAAAGAGGAGAAAAGAGAGAAAGCACAGACGAGGAGAATAAAGGACGAGAGAGAGAGAGAGGAAGTTTCCTTACCCTTTTCGCATTCAACATGTGCGACCTTCACGTCTCATTAACTAAGGGAACGAAGAGCGAGGAGGGAGAGAGGAGAGGAGGAAGAGTAGAGGGAGAGGAGGGAGAGTGGAGGGAGTAAGGGAGAGAGGAGGAGAGTGGAGGGAGAGGGAGTGAGAGAGAGGAGAGTGGAGAGAGGTGGAGGGGAGAGAGGAGGGAAGAGGAGGGAGAGAGAGAGGAGAGTGAGGGGAGAGTGGAGTGAGAGGGGAGGAGGAGAGTGGAGGGAGGTGAGAGGGGTGAGGAGGGAGAATGGAGGGGAGATGAGAGGGGAGTGAGGAGGAGAGTGAGGAAAGTGGAGAACTTAGACGGAGGTGAAGAAAGAGAAGTGAAGAAGAGTGGAGAGAGATGGGAAAAAGAAAGAAGAGAGAGGGAGAAGAGTGGAGAGCAGATGGAGAAGGAAAAAAAGAGAGAAAGAACAGAGTGGAGAGTGAAGTAGACGTGTAGAAGGAGAGTGAAGCACGAGATGGAAGGGAAGAGAGAAGAAGACGCCAGAGTGGAAGAGGAGAAGAGAAAGGCATAGAAGGGAATAAAGAGAGATGGAGAGAAGAGAAGGAAAGAGAGAGTCCAAGTGGAGATTAAGAGAAGGAGCGATGGAGGAGAGAGGAAGAGAGCCGATGAAGATGTAGAAGAGAAAGAAAATGCAGAATGGAGACTGAATAGAGGCATTAAAAGTAATAAAGAGACCGAAGAGAATCAAGAGAGAGAAGACGCAAATAGAGATAGAGGAAAGGAGCGGCGATATGGAGGAGAGAGCAGAAGGAGCGAGGAGATTAGGAAGAGAAAAAAATGCAGAATGCGAGTGAAGCACAGGGCGACAAAGAAGAATGATAGACGATTAGAAAGAGAAAAAGAGGACACGAAAGAGATCAACGAAGAGAAGACGCAGAGCAGAGATTAGAGAAAGGAGGCGAATGGAGGAGGAGAGAAGGGAGGCGAGGAGAGGCAAACGGTGCATGGTAATGAAGGCAAACTTCTCACAGGTAGAACTTCAGGCACTTGAGACCAAGGGAGTCAGTCGATGTTCGTTTTGAATTATTTTGGAAGTTTGATTACAGCGATATGATGATGATTTGATGATTGGATAAATGGGATTATGTGATTGAGGATGGTGGTGTGGTGGTGATTGATGATGATGAGAAGAGATAGTGATGATGATGATGATTGTGATGATTATGGATAACTGGGATTATGGTGATGAGGATGGTGGTGGTGGTGATTGATGATGATGAGGAGGAGGATAATAATGAATGATTGATTGTGATGATTATGGATAATACTGAGGGAATATTGTGATGAGGATGGTGGTGGTGGTGATTGAGGAGGAGGAGGATAGTGATGTTATTAATATTGACAGTGATGATGATAATGATAATAATGATGATGATGGTGTTGATTATGAATAACTGGGATTATGGTGATGAGGATGGTGGTGGTGGTGATTGATGATGATGATGAGGAGGATAATAATGATGATGATAATGATAATAATGATGATGATTGTGTTGATTATGGATAAATGGGATTATGGTGATGAGGATGGTGGTGGTGGTGATTGATGATGATGAGGAAGAGGATAATGATGGTAATGAATGATTATGATATGATGATAATGGTAATAATGATGATGGTAATGATAATAATGATGATGATTGTGATGATTATGAATAACTGGGATTATGGTGATGAGGATGGTGGTAGTGGTGGTGATTGATGTGTATGATGAGAGGATAATGATGTATAATGATATTGTGTGATGAGGATATAATGATAATGGTAACATGATGATGATAATGATAATATGATATAATAATGATATAATATAATGATGATGATGATAATAATGATGATAATAATGATGATAATTGTGATGATGATAGTTGATAATGTATATGAAAGAGTAAAGAAGACAACAACACAATCAACAACAACAAAAGAGCAAAGATCATCAAAATTCGATTCACAGTGTAAAGACAATTTTTTTTCTTTTTTCTTTTTTTTCTTTTTGACACCCGTCATTTCAGCCCTTCGGCGTTCTTCTCTTTTCTCGCTCTTCCT
>NW_020871058.1:17500-19744 GCF_003789085.1 Penaeus vannamei
CTATCTTTTTATCCGTGCATAATCATGAGATGGAGAGGGATCGTGAGTGTAATAATTATTTTATTAATTGGAGGTAAAAAAAAAATAATTAGATAAAAGCATATGGTGATTAATATATTTTTTAAAGGTAATGGTATTATTAGTACCATTAGGGGTAATTTCCATCAAAAGGAAAGATAATAATGATGATTTAGGATAATTAATCGGAAAAAAAAACATAACAAAGAAGAATAAAAAATAAGATAATGATAAAATAATGACAAGAATGATAATTAGAATGATAACAAGAATAATAATGAAATAATAACGATAAGGAATAATGTAAAGAGACAGATAACAAACACTAATAATAAAGAAAATGAGGATAAAGAAATGATGGAAAATTCCTAATAATATATATATATATAGTATATATATTATATTTTATTATTATATGTATATATATATATATATAAAAGAAAGAAAAAAACACCCGAAAACGTTAATAAAAAACTATTGAAAACTAGCCAAAATAAACATAAACAAAACCCAACGCCCGAACACGTTATCGATATTTTCGAACGCTCGCAATTGGCGCGAAGGTTTGAATCTCTAACGGTCGCCGGCGGTCCTTTTGGCGCGCGAAGTGAGAAACGTTATGCGCAGCGAAGAGGCCAGATAAAGGGCGGCGAGGGCGGGACGTGGGCGATAACAGTTTCTTGAGGCGATAACGTGGTATTGAGAAGATGTTGGGGGGGGGGGGGGGAGGAAGTGGGTGGAAGGAGGGGAGGGGAGGGAGGAGGGGTGGGGGAGGGAGAGGAAGGAGTGGGTAGGGAGGGGGGGAGGGAGAGGGAGGGAGGAGGGAGGAGTGGGCTGGGAGGAGTGGGAGGGGGGAAGGAGGGGGAGGAGGGAAGTTGGAAGAGTGGAAAGGGTGGGAGGGAAGGGAGGGAAGGGAGGGGAGAAGGTGGAAGGGTGGAAGGGAGGAAAGGAGAGGTGGGGAAGGAGGGAGAGACGGGATGGGGTAAGCATAAGGGAGGGTGAAGGAAGGGGAAGATTGGAAGAGGGGAGGAGGTAGGGGAAGGGGAGGTAGTGGGGGTAATCATTGGAGTAACGGAGTGAAAAGGATGGGAGAGGGAGGGGTGAAGGATGGGGGGTGAATGGGTGATGGGAGATGGGAGGATAAGGATGGGGAGAAAAGAAAGAGGGAGGGAAGGGAGAGGAGTAAGAATGGGAGAAAGAGAGGAAGAGGGAGAGGAAGGGAGAGGGAGTAAGTTATGGGAGAAAAGAAAGAGGATTAAGGAAAAGGGAGGAGTAAGGAGGGAGGGGGGAGGGATCAAGCGAAGAAGGAGTGAGAAACAGAGAGAAGAAGAGATAATAATGGCGAAGGGCGAGAAAGAGGGTTTGTAGCGATAAGGATAATAAATGAGAATAGAAAGGAAATTTGAGAAAACAAAATTCGAAGAGAGAATGGAAGAGAGGCTGAGAAAAGAGAGAGAGTGGAGGAAGAAAGAGGAAAAAGTGGCGGTGAGGAAGTGAGGGTCAGAGAGAAATAAAGTTGAGAAAAAAGCGTGTCTTTCTCTCCCTCTTTCTCTGTCTGTATTTTATCGATATTGATCAATGTCTCGCTTTCGTTTTTTCTTTCTCTTTCTCTCTCTTTCACTCTCTGCCTATTTATTTATCACTCTCTCTTCTCTCTCTACTCTCTCTCTCTCTCTCTCTCTCTTTCTCTCTCTCTCTCTCTCTCTCTCTCTATCTCTCTCTCTCTCTCTTCTCTCTCTCTCTCTCTCTCTCTCTCTCTCTCTCTCTCTCTCTCTCTCTTCCTCCCTCTCTCTATCCTATATCTCTATCTATCATCTTTCTTCTCTCTCTCTCTCTCTTTTCTCTCTATCCTTATATCTATCTATATCTTTCTCTCTCTTCTCTCTCTCTCTCTCTCCTCTCTTCTCCTCTCTCTCTCTTCTCACACACACAACACACACACACACACACACACACACACACACAACACACACACCACACACACACACGCACACCAGCACCACACACACACACACACACGCATACAAACACACACAACACCACACACAAAAAAACACACACACACAAACACACACACACACACACACACAAACACACACACAAAACACACACACACGCACACACGCACACACACACACACAAAACACACACACACAAAACACACATACACACAAACACACACACACAAACACACACACACAACACACACACACACACACACACACA
>NW_020871058.1:29792-52292 GCF_003789085.1 Penaeus vannamei
GAAGACACCCGACGCCTTCGAGGGGCAGAGAGTGGGCGCCGCCACTGTGATATATAGCATCAAACTCTCTCCTGCCACAGAGGAGGATATATCACGATGAGTATTGCCCTTCACACGGCCTCCAGGCGATGGAACACCACCAGCAAAAACATGCCCAGTCTGCATTCAATCGTTTGAATTATGTATGTTTTACTGATGACATAAATCTGTTTCTCTTTTTTTCTTTTTCTTTTCTTTTCTTTTCTCTCTACTCTGTCTCCGTCTCTGTCATGCCACATTTTTTTGGTTGACAAAATAGAATATGTATTCTTACTAAAATTGCTGTTGCCAACATGCCAGGGAATTTTTGGAAAATAGTAGGGTACACAATTCTTTCAAAATTTCTATCCTTCGTAACTTAATTAACTCTATTCGAAAAGTACATCTTGGTGCTGCCATCACTCCGGTTTTAGTTTTTTAAGGAATCATCTAATTTTAATGTGGCTAGCATGACTCAACAGTCTAAAGGCTCATGAGTGAAATGAATTTATGCCTCTGCTGAGTTGTCAAAGCTACAACGGCAATAGAACAGTTTTAAACAATTCCTTTTACACTACAATTGAATAATAACAAACAGAATGCAAATCAGAATATCAGAATGTAAATCTTATCAATATGAATCATAAGAATGCAATAACATTCTACTAACTTAATTCAAGTCTATGGTTAGCTTTAAGTTTACAACCTCCCTATGCCTGCTAATTATAAATCAATAATAATCACTATAGATATAATAACAAATGTGAGAATAGATTGAGAGTCCCCCCCCTTCATTCCCGGCACCTTTCCATTATTTCCATTTTTTTTCAGTTTTTCCCTTTCCTGCACTTTACCTTGACCTTTAGTTACATTTCCAATCTATTCTTTTGGTGCAATCGGACTTGTCTCCTTCGACTAATTTTCTTGTTGTTTCCACGGGCCAAATAAATAAATAAATAATAATAATGAATAAATAATTCTTATCAACAAAGGCTAGCTGAATATGGCGTGATTGGCGTCGCCTCATTTCCCCCAAACTTTCTTTCCTGAGGTTTTCATAATTATGTTCATCCACTCATGAAACATTAGAACCTTGAATTTCCGGATAAGCCCAGATTATTAATACCTGGTTCTTAACATACCTCTGTTCTGGTCGATAGTCACAGATAATCATTTTAATCAATTTCATTAGAATTAATCAATTCTAACAATAAATTTTGCTATGTTTAAAATCCTTCAAAATAAGAATATGTAAATAAACATTTCGGTGGGGACTTCTTTACAATTATAATCATTGCACCTTTCAAATGTATCAATATCGATCTCGATATGTATATATATATATTATATATATATATATATATATATATATATATATATATGTGTGTGTGTGTGTGTGTGTGTGTGTGTGTGTGTGTGTGGTGTGTACATATATATATATATATATATATATATATATATATATATATATATATAATATATATATATTGTGTGTGTGTGTGTGTGTGTGTGTGTGTGTGTGTGTGTGTGTGTGTGTGTGTGTGTGTGTACATATATAGTGTGTGTGTGTGTGTTTATGTGTGTGTGTGCGCGCGCGCGCGTGTAATTATAAAAACAAATACATACATTTACATATACTTACCCATCTCTCTTTTTCCCCTACACGCTTCCCTCGCCTCCCACACCTCCGCATTTATGAATATGGAAAAGAAAATCCCACAGGGCGACCTCCCCGTCCTTGAGTTCTGTCTCCCTCTCGCCTCTGCCACCAACCGCGGCCCAGGCTTGTGCATTAGGCTCGCTACGACTGACGCGGAATATTTTTAGCTTCTTTTTATTTCTTTTCTTTTTTCTCTTTTTCTTTTTCTTTCTTTCTTTTCTTGTTCTTGTTCTTGTCTTTGTTCTTTTTCTTTTTTTCTCTTTTTTCTTTCTCTTTTTTTCTTTCTCTTTCTTCTTATTTTTTTCTTTTTTCTTTTTTTCACTTTGCTCGTTGTTGTTGTTTTTTGTATTTCATGTTTTTTGTGTGGTTTATGGTGGAATTTATGTCAGTTTTGGATAGTTATGATGTCTGTCATGAACAAAAAGCACAGGAGTGTTGGCTAGAATAACAGTAATGTCGGTGAAGATAACATTTAAGAGTAATGAAAGTAATAAAAGTGAGCTGTATTAAGATATAGACGTATTCGGAACATCAAGAATGAGATTAAAGTTTTAAGGTTAATATCGATATCTTAAATATGACGCACTCACTGCAATATATATTTTATTTTTTCCTCTTTTTTCTTTATTACTGTTAACGACAAGGGTATTTACACAGCATAGTCACACTATACAGTTAAAACAAACCATGTACAGCAAGAGTAATTATCTTTACTTAGTTGAAGACCTTTTGACATTTCTACAAATAACATTAATTACATTACTAGCAGTACTCAATACCTAAAAATTTCGTCCATGAGATAAAATTAATTCTTTATCTAATTCATTATCTCGCGGGGGTGTATATGAACTCTAATCAATTTAAGTAAGCGAACCCAGGTAATTAATCTCTTTAAAGCAACGGTGCTTGGTCGATGGGGTAGTTAATTTTTATTCCGGGAGGGATATTGTTAATTAATGTGGGTGGTGGATTTGCATAGTCTGCAACGCTCTTCTATTCTCTGATATGGTTTCTTGATTAAAAAAAGTATATATTGCGCAGTCTTGCATCAAGTGCGTGTTTGAAGTGTGTGTGTTTGTGTGTGTGTGTTGTGTGTGTGTGTGTGTGTGTGTGTGTGTGTGTTGTGTGTGTGTGTGTGTGTGTGTGTGTGTGTGTGTGTGTGTGTGTGTGTGTGTGTGTGTGTGTGTGTGTGTGTGTGTGTGTGTGTGTGTGTGTGTGTGTGTGTGTGTGTGTTGTGTGTGTGTGGTGTGTGGTGTGTGTGTGTGTTTGTGTATGTGTGTGTGTGTTTGTTTGTATGTGTGTTTGTGTGTGTGCGCGTGTGTGCGTGTGGTGTGCGTGTGCGTGTGCGTGTGTGTGTGTGTGTGTGTGTGTGTATTTGTTGTATGTGTGTTTGTGTGTATGTGTGATAATGTAATATGGAAGTGTAAGTATATAGTTATATGTTTGTGTATGCCCATGCACATGTATCTGTATGTATATGAGTACGTTTATGTGTATTTGTATTTGCATCTGTCTATCTCTGTGTATATATATGTGCATGTGTGCGCGCACGTACCTCTCCAGGGTGGATGGTAACAATGTTAAAAATCGCTTATGTAAAAATGAAGAATTCACCTTGGCTATGATGCAGTATCTAAAACCAAAGCCTTATTTATGAGGTTGTTACTGAGGCTGCACCCCTCCCTCCTCCTCCCTCTCCCCCCCTCCCCCAAACTCTCTGAAGCCACGAACGATAAAGATTCGCAACTGAAGCGAAAGAAAGGGGCTTCAGGATTTTAGCTCATTTTTTTTTTCCTTACTTGTTATATACATTTTTGTTATCATTATCATTAATCATCATTATCATTATCTATTATTTAATCATTATCATTATCGTTATCATTTCATTATCATTATCATTATTATCATCATTATTATTATTATTATTATCGTTATCGTTATTATTTTTATCATTATTATCATAATTATTATCTTCATTATTATTAGGTTAATGATAGGAGTACGGCAGCTCTATCCCGATTTCTCGCGGGTAGCTGTGCGACACACATGCGTATGCATATGTGTCATATGTATGGTATTGGATACAGCACTGCGTATTCGGGATACATAATCCTAAGCCTAGCCTAGCCTAACCTAACCTAACAAACCCTTACCTAACCAAGCCTAACCGAACCGAGCTGCTAGCACACCTAACCTGCAACTACCTTTACTAAGCCGTTAGCCCTATTAACCTAGCCTACTCTAACTTAATTTAGCCTATACCCCTAGCCTAACTTAAACTAAGCCTAGTCTAAACCTAACTATATAACCTAAGATAGCCTAAACCTATAAACCTAACCTAACCTAACTAGCCTGGCCTAATATAGTCTAGCCTAACCTACCCTAGCCTTACCTAACATAACCTAACAATTTCACTAAGCATCGGGATACCAGCACCAATAGTCAGCCAGTTAGTTTATCATTGTTATGTACGTACGTACATACATACATACATACATACATACATACATACAATATATATAATCTTTTATTTTTTTTAAATTTTTTCACACGGGACAGCCCCAATGCACATTTTTCAATAGGCAGAAAAAATGCATACAAAATAATTGTTTTCATTAAAGGTCATAAACAAAAGGTAACAAGTATTAACCAGAGATATGGATGTTAGCTTTTATTTTTCAAAGTTGTTTTGCGAAATTGTTTATCAAATTATAACATTATTTAATATGGTTTTTGGTGTTTTGAATGATGTTTTACTTTTGAAGTCTCTGATAATGATATTTAATTCGGCCTCATCAGCTAAGCTAAAAATTATGATAATAGTAATGATAAATAAATAAAATAGATATAACAATTTAAAAAAAAACAAGGAAGAGAAAACGTATATACCTATTTAATTCTATAGGCCTATATACAAATTGTTATGAATTGTAAAACGCCCGAAGCTGACATAGAAAATGGGAGAAAATGAAATTAAACAATAAAAACAGCCTAGACAGTACATTACTTTTGACATTTATTAGTTGGTAAGCACCTACATTATGGAGTGATAGTTGTAGGTGATGTACAGAATACCCGCCCACCCCCTCTCTTCTACTCTCGATCTACATCTACTCTCTACCTCCTCTCTCTCTCGTCATATTGAACACTGATCGAAGCATTTCAATCTCTCTCTCTATCTCTACGGTCCCAAAACTCTATCTCTCATTCTATCCTATAGCAGTCATCACATCGGCTCATCTCTCTACATCTATCCTCGCGTCTCTCATCTACTCCTCTTCTCTCTCTTCGGTCACTCTTCTCCNAAAAGCAATCACACACAACTTTTTCCTCCAAATATATGTATATTTACATTTCTGTACTCACATACATCCATGCACAAACATTTGGATACATGTACATATTTGGAAATTCATATGTACACTTGATGGGAAAAAAAATCTATCACATAATTTTCCTCCATCACGCATTCACACATGCACATCACTGGATACAGTTGTACAGATATGAACAATTGCACACGTGTCCACTTGACCATCCATAAACATTCATATAATTACATTATTTCATTAGGATACATCCCAGGCGCGCAACTACGTGGGGGAGGGGGTCCTGGGGGTCCGAACCCCTACCCTTTTTCTCAAAAGGGTGAAAGTGCCCCTTTTCTAAGGCATTTTCTTTCTCTTGATCTTGAAATGGCGATGAGACTGTTTATTGTATTTTTGTCTGGTTCAGTGCACATAATTATTATCATTAAAATTCTTGTAACATTTCTTCCGTTTTTAAATCTGAAGAACATAATTCAGGCTATATCCCCTATAAATAAAATTCATATTGTGCCCTTTTTGTGGCCTGGACCCCTGCCCTCTAAAATAACTAGGTGCGCGCCTGCATCCAGATTTAGCTATAAAATGCACAGTAGCAAGGAGCAGGTAACGAATATTGTCTATCTGCCTTAGAGAATGCGCGAACCAACAAGTTGTGGACTGTCTGGAGGTAAAAAGGGCGATTTCCAGGAGGAAAGTGAAGTGGCAGACAGCGAGATGGGCAACGAACAGTTTGTAGTTGAATGTTCTACACTTGGCACCGGCATGTCGGAGCTTCCAGCTGAAGAAACTAAGCGGAGGAACATTCATTCTACTGAAGGTTTGCTCTGTGGCGGCTTCTCTGGTGAGCCGCTTTGGTTCGCCTTCAAGGGTGCAATAGTCAGGGATTCTTGGTAGGAAGGGATGAATATAACTGATCATGTCGATAAATCCTTGGAGGCCCTTGGCGATGGCAAGTAGGAAGCTCTTGGCGGCTTCTTCCTTGGTGGGTAGAGGACGGGCGAAATTTCATGACCAGTGACCTCCAGCGGCGATCTGAAGAGGCCCCTGTCCCGCAATTAGACTGTTATATCAAAGTAGTTCGTACGAGGCCAGGCTGTATTCGAGGTGTTTGACAGTAATTTTTAATTAGAACAAGATTTTCATCTAGCGGGCAAAATGCCTGAGTCTGCTAAGTCTGCCACCCGTTCGAATTTTGAAGCAGATGGTAGAATAGTTATTCCAAAGAGCACAAAGCGTGCTGTCCTTTGCGCGTCCTTCGGGTGTTGTTTTCACATGGTGGAAAACGGTCTTAGAGAAGCCATTGGCTCACACAAGGCTGAGGATAATTCTGCCAAGGTGCAGCAGGAAGGAACAAAGGAATTCTGTCCAAGTCTAAGGGCTTTTACTACGCAACAAGGATGCCAGAGTCAGGCCCAGGGTACCCACGAAGCAGGAGACGGGTTTTGCCATTGGCGATCGTGAATTCTCAAGAAAAGCAACATTCAGTCAGAGCTCTTGAGTTTATAATTTTAACCGTCGTTTCGTCTCGCCAATATCCGAGAGAAACTCCACCTGGACTTTAACCGACGACCATCTTTAAATACTGGTTGCCTCTGCCTTTCCGAATTTATATAATCCAGCAAATTTCTCTGATCCGATACCTAGGTTCCCAAATTCCCTTATCAATATCTAAACCGTGATCTGTTGAGATTTCTTTATCAGTATTTAAACCGTGATCTGTCGAGACTACCATCTTTGGCACTGGAACGTAACCTCTTTTTAAGATTATTGCTTCGTAGCAGTGCTGTTGTTTCCCCCTAAAATTATGGAAAAAAAAACACCGCCAGGCCATCAGGGAGGACAATGGAGCTCGTGAGTCGTGAGCACTGGGTTGGGGATCCCTGAGAAGGTACCCATCCTTGGTTCAGCTACCCGTGGGTTATTTATTTCTGTATTTTTTACTGATTTATTATTATTATTATGATTGTGTTATTATTATTTTATTATTTTATTATTATGATTGTTGTTATTATTTTATTATTATTATTATTATTATTGTTGTTATTATTTTATTATTATGATTATTGTTACTATTGTTATGAATGTGATTTTTGTTGAAATTATTATTATTATTATGATTTTCGTGATTACTGATAATAATGATATAATATGATAATGATGATGATAATGATAGTAATATGATAATGATAATAATCTATTCATAATTATTATTTTATTATTATTATATTATTATTATTATTATTGTTATTATTATTATTATTATATTATTATTATTATTATTATTATTATTATTATTATTATTATTATTATTATTATTATTATCATTATATTATTTATTATTATTATTATTATTAATTATTATATTATTATTATCATTATTATTATCATTATTATCATCATTATCATTATCATTGTTGATGCTATTGCTATCATCATTATCATTATTATTATATAGTTTCAATTATATGCTTGCTTTGCAACAAAATATATTAAAATTGCATACACAACGACTGTTAACAATTGACTGATAAGTGTGCGTGTCTCAAAGAAAGCTGAGTTTGCCATCTATGACATGTTTAGAAATAAGTAAATCAAGTCCTGTGTTCAAAATATTGCGGCAATTATCCCTGATCGCGCCCACACGCCCACCCAGAATATACTACAAGGAAAATATACATGTTAGGGTGTTAGAATTGTGTTTTTATTTCAATATGTTTTTTTTCATGTATTTCTTTTTACTGACGCAGAATATCTCGAAATGGTATGGAAATGATATATAATTGTGATGAGGTAAGAGTGGATCTTCGTGCCGTTGGCGTCGGCAGAGGCAGACGTTGCTTCACAATATAAACATTGGCGGCGGGAAGTCTGCTCGAGGAAAAGGGTGTTCCTCAGACATACCAAAATCTTCCTAAGAAAAAAACCAGATTAACGGAGATCATATAAAAGAAAGAATAGAAAAGAAAAAGGATCCAGGGAATATAGACTACTCAAAAGTCTAAAACCCTATAAAAGAAGAAAAGGGTGTCTGTGCTTTTGCAGTCGGTAAATATGATTAGGATATCAAAATTTTCATTATTTCTCATCGCTGACGCCCGTATCTGTTTTCACGACTGATTTTTCTCAATAATCAGTCAATCCCACTCCTATAGTGTGTTTTATGCAGTGTGCCATAGAGTGACGAAAAGATGTAATTGCTTGTAATTTTTGCAGTTGCGTTATCTTCAGCTCAGGTCGAGTTGGCACCCATTTAAAACAATCTTTCCTCGCTCCTGACTGATTGTTATATAGTGGAATTGCATGATTAGAAAACGACGCAATAAACTCGACACTCCCATGGGTGACCAAATCATGGTCGCTACTTACGTATTATAATTATAATCACTATTATCACAAGGCGCCATTTCCGGGTAGATGTCAGTGATAATGCCACCATCGATTCTGGCTGCAAATTTAGCACCAGTGGCCCACAGTACAAATAAATGTGGGCAGATTCATGGGGATGGACAGGGTTTGATGGAGGGAAGCCAAGAGTCTGGGTTTAGAAATGTCATGCCATGCAAATCCAGTCAGACTAATGCTTCTTCGGAACTCCTCGTCCAGACAAGTTGGATAAGATTATTTGGGAACCTCTACTTTCTTGTCCTGGACAAGTTTTCCATCTCATCCTCTTTCACTGCTGGGGGAGCAGGATGAGATGAAATTACAATAGCATTTGTATGTAAACAATGACAGTTGCAGGCAACCACAAGATATTGATGGGGGTAATTTTATGGCCCTATATTGGTGTTATCAAAGAATATCTTTGTGTTTGTCAGGTGCAGATAGATTAAATATGCATCAAAGGAATTACAAAACCCATGCAGCATGTAAAATAAAGACACCGGTATCATAAAATAGTGAATGTTTCTTTCAAGCTCTTTGCATTCTAGGCAGCGGAGGCCTTGGAGGTTCTGAGCGCAGCCTTGGTGTCCTGCTGGTCCTGATGACCAAGACGGGGAATTCAGAACGCAGCATAATGGCACAGTGAAACTGCAAACTATATCATACTGAAATGTGGATAGATTAGGTTTGCCTTTGCTGCAATGTGAAGCATGTAAGCTTGGTTTGGAATAATTTTAAAAAGTAGTTCTGCATAATGGATCGGTTTTGGTATTAGTCTGCAGAGTTGGGCAAGTGCACACTCAAAATAATTTTCCTTTTTTGACAGTAGACACTTGAAAAAAAGGGCATGGTCATCATAGATGTTGTGTAAAATGGTCTTAGCACTAGGGTTTCTGTATTATAATTCTAAGGAATGATTAGAACATGAAATATAGCAACATAAAGAGGAATTATAAATGAAACTGAATAATGTCAAACAGTTTTGAGATGAAAACAAAGGAGAACAGGATGTCAGCACACTTGAAGTGCACACAAAATTTCAAATGGACAATTGCACACTTGAAATTTTGCATGTGCAAACTCAAGAAAAAGCCCATACTTGGCAGAGTGGGGGATTGATGGATTCCTCACTCTCTACTTTCCAAATGTATAAAAATTGTTGTGCAGAAATCCCCCTATTAGCAATAGTCTTGGCCCAGATAACAGGGGAGGGTATGAACAGTACCGGGGAAATTGCAAGGTAAAATATGAAAAATATACTGTCTGAACCCCCTCAACTCTTAGGTTGTTGTTGTCGTGGAGGGGTTTAGGAGATGGAGGCTGAGGCCCAGTGTAGGGGATTGCCCTTACCTTGGGCTTAAGTCCTTGCCTCAAATAATTTTTCATGGTCTTTTCTTCTCTCCCTTTGGTCTTCCGTATCTTCTTCATCCCCCTTCTTCTGTCCACTTCCTGAGGTGTGAGAGATGTGTTTAAAGTATGAAAGGTTGGCTTTGTGTCAGTCATGAATGGTCTCTGGGAGCTATGGGCATGGTATTCCCTTGGTTATTGGCCTTGCCCTTACCCCTTATGGAGACCCTAAGGGGTAGACTGTTCCTTTTCCCCCATTTTATTGAGGCTCACCATAACCAGTAATGAAGATTCTTTACCCTTATTAAGGGCATTAAGGCTTGCCTCTTCATCAACTAGCCTATCTGAATTTGATTCCATTGGTTTTCTGACACCTACCCCTTCTTTGACCACAGCTCCGAACACTAATACTATTACTCCTTCCTCGACGTCGACTGACAACTCTATCCATTCCGAACCACCCACCCAGGTCATTACTCAACCTTCAGAATGCACCCCTTCCTCTCTCCCAACATTAACCACTTCATCTACTGCACAGTCTTCTTCATTGTCTACTCCCTCTTCCCTTAATTGTCCTCCCCCTGACAGAACTACTTCACTCCACACCACCCCATCTTCCTCCCGCCCTCATCCTTCTACAGCTTCCACCTCTTCAAACCTTTTGAATACTCCCTTTGGCCCAGCCAGGTAGGATCGATTCTTTGTGATTCCCCCACAGCCCCTTACTTTGAGAATATCCTTCTCTTTCAACAGTGTCTCCAAAAACAAACAGGGAAAGTTTCCTTGCACACTTATAATTGAAATTTCCATACAAATTATGTATGTAGATATGTAGATATGCATATATTTATATTTATGTATTTACAGTATAAAGAAAAGGTATGAATGAGAATGCACATCTTCACAATACAAGGATTGTTTCAAATGTATTTCTGATATATTAAAAAACAGTCAAATACATCTGCATTGTGATGATATTAATTCTCATAAATGCCTTTTCTACATTTGTCACAATGAACACTTCATCTAAAAGATTTTTGCAGGAAATGGAAGGAGTTATGCTTATTATGCATTTATGCTCTCAGTTACGTGTACTTATTAGGAAAAGAGCCATCTACCTGAGAATGAAAAGCATTTCCAGAATATTTATAAACAATACCTAATCAAAACCACCAAAAAATGAGAAGCCAATCATAAGCAAGGGTAGCTTCATGTTCTTGTATTTTTTCAGGGCTTCGCAGAATTCGAGGCAGTACATGAAGATGGGTGTGCATAAGCTGCTTTGGTTGCGAGACAGTATATACAAGGATGATTCACCCTGGAGGCTTACCGTCAAACAAAGAACTAGTGTCAAGCTCAAAATTACCAGGATGTTTGTTGGGCTTATATAAGTGCCAGAGGATATGAGACAACTATGACATAGAGCCATAGATGTGAGTAGAGTTTAACAAAGTCATATATTTAACACCGTTTTATTTTATGGTATATTGGACAGAAAGCAACTACCTATATATTTTGTATCCTCATCCAACTCCTTAATTACAGATACCCAAAGCCCTCTGGATGGGGGTGGGCAAAGCAGAAGTTTGTAATGGAAATGAACATATGCCTGATCCTCTGTAAGTATATTCATCTGTTTATTGATGTGTGTATATGTATATATATGTATGTGTGTGTGTGTATATATATATAGATAGATAGATAGATATAGATATAGATAGATAGATAGATATAGATAGATAGATAGATAGATAGATAGATAGATAGATAGATAGATAGATAATATATAGATAGATATATAGATAGATAGATAGATAGATAGATAGATAGATATATAATAGATAGATAGATAGATAACATAGATATGTTAAGTACTTGAACAGCTATTTTTGAAGATAAATCCAAAGACCAAGCTATTGTAATGTAATGTTTAAAAGATTCAACATTTTGTTTGGTGGTTCTAATGTGAGTGAGGAATATTTTTTAGTCCAGCTATAAAGAAGGCCTTAATCTTAACAGTAGCCTCCTGTGCTATACCAAGCATTAGTTCAGGGTGCTTGTGGAGCTTTCCATGCTCTTCACTGTAGCATAAACAGTATTTTAGGTAATGAAGCTAGAATAGACTTTAAGTCTACTTCTTAGGGGCTATTTCTTCTCAGCAATATGGGCCGAAAAAGAGCATACTATTTTAGTGTGCACATCTTAGAGTAGGCTTGAGCAAGCATGACGCAAAAATGTCACACCGACATGGGGGATTGTTTGCCAGGAAATGAAATGATGTTTTCTTAGCTGGCATGAATGGGTTCAACACCACACACATTATGAGAAAGGAATTTGTGTGATGGATCCATGAGAAGAAGTTACCACCACTTTGGGCATTTTGTTTCACTTTGTCTTTTTTTTTTCATTTATGCAGATGTATAGCTAGAGTAAATAGGCCATACTTTTACATTTGAATAGATAAATTTGTAATTGCCCATTAAGCAATCCCCCAATTGTTGTTTGTTGTCGTGGGGGGCTTAGGAGACAGAGACTGAGGCCCAAGATAGATTATCCCTACCTTGGGCCTCAGCCCTCACCTCAACTAGTTTTGCATGGTCTTTTCTTCTCCCCCTTTCCTTTTCCTTTCTCCTCATCTCCTTCTGTCCATATCCTAAGGTATAAGAGCTGTGCTGAAAGGATGAAAGGCTGGCTTTGTGTCAGTCATGAACTGCCTCAGGGAGCCATGAGCATGGTATTCCCTTGGTTGATCAACTAGCCCTTACCCCTTATGGGGACCCTGAGGGGTAGACTGTTTCTTTTTCCCCAAGCTCCCTTGGCCAATAATGAAAATGTTTTACCCTTATTAAGGGCATTAAGGTTTGCCACTTCATCAACTAACCTTTCTAAATTTGATTTCATTGGTTTTCAAACCACTGCTTCTCCTTTGACCATGGCTCTGACCATGGATACTAATACTCCCTCCTCAATGTTTACTAACAGCCCTATCCATTCCGAACCACCCACCCAGGTCATTACTCAAACTTCATTCGCCTCTCTTAATAATTGTACTGGAACTTTTTCCGTCTCCCCGACTGATTGTCCTATAATACGATAAGTACTGGTCAGACTGTGAAAACAACCTGCTTACCTGCCTTGTTGACTATGACGCAATGGCAGTACTGTGCTACACTATTCCTCCCAAAGGGCAGCATAAGTCTTACAGCAATATTGCCAAGATCAGCTTCCAGAGACATGACCTCCCCCATGAAGTTTACATTGGTAGTGTCGTGCCCTGTCTGACCATATCGAAACCCTTCCTCGTCAATATGAGAAATATTGGCTACCCAGCCAAACACTGCCCTTCCAATACCTTGCTTGTTGTTGTAAGGGGGCTTAGGAGACGGAGACTGAGGCCCAATGTAGGTGATCACCCCAACCTTGGCCCCTCAGCCCTCGTCTCAACTAACTTTGCATGGTCTTTTCTTCTCCCCCTTTTCTTGTCTGTATCTTCTTCATCTCCCTTCTTCTGTCCCATTCTTAACCCATCAGCTGCAGATGGCATCATATGATGGACAATGCAATTGACAGCTGATCCCTTTGAGCAACGATTTTGATGGTTTTCTGATCCCTGCCCCTCCTTTAACCATGGCTCTGACCACTGATACTAATATCCCCTCCTCGACGTTTACTGACAAATCCTTACATAACCAGCCACCCAGGTTATTACTCAACCTCCAGAATGCACCCCTTCCTCTCTCCTAACATTCTCCCCTCCATCTCCTAGTGCACAGTCTTCTTCAATGTTTACCTCTCTTCCCTTATTACTACTATTCATCCTTATCCCCCCCCCCCTCACAGAACTACTCCACTCCAGACCACCCCATCTTCCTCCTGCCCTCGTCCTACTGCCTCTATGTCTGCAAACCTTTTGAGTACTGTCTTCAGCCCAGCCAAAATGGGATAGATTTTTTGTGATTCCCCTACAGCCCCCTACTCTGAGAATACCCTTCTCTTTCAACAGTCTCCAA
The DNA here is from genome assembly GCF_003789085.1 of Penaeus vannamei. NCBI lineage: Eukaryota > Metazoa > Arthropoda > Malacostraca > Decapoda > Penaeidae > Penaeus > Penaeus vannamei. The sequence continues at coordinate 43,541 of NW_020871058.1, forward strand.
AAACAAGTAAGCAAGGTTACCTTTTGCAGGTCCTGTAATTGTTCACGCCTTGTCTTACATCTGAATCCCAATCTCGTGCATTATCTACCCTAAGTGACTGTATTGGCAAACCATTCCTGCCAAACCTCATCCCTCTCTTAAGTGGAACTGTTTCTATCCACCTGACTACGTGTTCTATCTACAAAAAGAACTGGTCAGACTATGGAAATGACCTATTTAACTGCCTTGCTGATTATGATGCAATAACAGTACAGTGCTACACTATTCCTCCCAGAGGACAGCATAAGTCCCATGCCAAGATTAGCTTCTGTTGACATGACCTCCCCCATGAAGTTTATATTGATGGTTTGTCTACCATGTCTGACCATATGACCCCTTCCTTGTTAATATCAGAAATGTTGGCGTTTTGGACACCCATCCAAACACTGTCATTCACAGCTCACTGCCCTCTATGTGTCCAACCTGGTCGTGACCATTCTAATTGCCCTGCTCAGTCACATACATGTGCCAATGTGAAGTAGCAGTTCTCAGATTCAAACTATGCCTCACTCTACATGAGGCTAGGCAGGAAGTTGAGGTTTTTCTCTCTATACCTATTTCAAAACAGTCTTTTGTTCTGCTCTCCCCATCTCCACAAGATGTTTCTGCATCTCCCCCAGTATCTCTTCCCTTTACCTTGAACCATCCTACCTTTACTCCACCTCTCCCCAGTCAATTCCTTTTCCAGTCTAAATACAGATACTCCAATCTCAACCACTTCTCCGATACCTAACCCCCCCCCTTCCTTCTCACTTTACCTGTCGCACCAGACAATATAAACATTCCACTCCATCTTCTTCTCCTCTCCACATCCTTCCTACACCCCTCTTTCTTTGCTCTTTGAACATCTATCTCCTCTTTTCCTCCTTACAAGAGAACATTTGTTTCTTAGACCTCCCCTACCTCCTCCCCTCCAGAACCTCTTGAAGACATTAAAAAATTCCTAAACATGACCCAGGAGAATGTTGCGCTCCCTCATCCATCCTCCAATCCCTGTACATTTAAAGTATTTACCAATATACATCCCCTCAAATTTACCCTACCCCTCTTCCTCCCACTCTTTCCCAACACACCCAGTCCTCTCCTCCATGTGCACTGTTCCTTCTTCGTTCCCCATTATCCTTGCATCTCCCACCTGGATGCTCACATGAATCCCTTCTGTCACAACAGTGTCCTTCCCCTGATCCCTCCTCTCATGACATTCTTGCTGATGTTACCACCTTCTCCAGCCCCCTTATCTCATTCCCAGATTTTTCTCTGCTATCTCCAACAGCCATCTCTTTGCGTATTACACATTGATTGTTTCATAATAGTTCTTTTGCCAGCTTCCCATAGACAATGTTTTTATTGCTTTCTCAGCCATAGTTACACTCCGTTTCATCCAATCACCCAATATCTTTAACCCTTTCCTTTACTAATCTCCAATTTACTTCATTTGCACCCCTTCTTTACCATTCTCTGTATTAAACTATCCTGCAACACTCTATAACCTTTGACTTCTTATACATTTTATTCTAATTGTTAACTTATTTTTACCCTTTTTGGCCACAATAATTTACCATAGCACTATATGACCATTAATATTTAGGGCATTTATTTGTTTCAACCATTAACCATTACCATTTAAGCAGTATGATATTTCATTTATTTGTCACCTGCAACTGGCTTACCTTATTTTCAGAGTACATGATTCAGGGCTACCAGGATGCCACGGAAGTTGAAGTCTGCAGTGAAGTGATGCAGTATTTGCTGTATTTCCCTGGACACATTGGTGGAGGAAGATGAAATTGTGATTTCAGTTAAACCAATACTTCTTAACAGCATTTGGGATTAAGGTATGTTAATTTCTGTTTACAAAAATCACAAAATAATAAAGAAATTCATTGGATTTTGAATAGGCATTGATTCTTAATATGTGATGTATTCATATTGTGGGCATAAAACAGCATGAATAGACATTACAAGTTTTCTAAGATTTCCTCTCATCTTTGCCAGATTGGCTATCACGTGTCTCCGTCATCAACCTGAGGCCAGGTTTTGATGAAACTTCACATGAGTGATTGGAATTAGCCAATACCTCTCTCCACATGGACTGGAGTGGAGGATCCTCGGCAGTAAGCTTCCTCTGAAGGAAAGCAAGGACGTCAAGTGGGACTGGTGAACAGGGAGTTGACATCCAAGCTCATCATAGTTCCCGGCTGGACACCACGGACACGGGAGATGAAGTCCAGGACTTCTTTTCCCGCTCCTCTCTGACTCTTATTCTCCCTCCTCTCCCCTTCCCCTTCAAATGGCTGGATTAAGTCAAGGAGGATTCTGGAAGTGTTGTCTAATATATTTCAATAAATCTAGTTTGTGCATTGTGGCTTTTCGTAACACACACAAACACACAGAGAAGGATGAAAAAAGTGCATTAGACTCCAGGGGGATTACTTTGAAGGGGAAAACTCTTAGTGTGAAGTTTGAGATTGTAAGAAATCTTTTCTGACATCAGTACTGGAACTTTCTCTCTCTCTCTCTCATTTCTTTTCACACACACACACACACACACACACACACACGACACATATATATATATATAATATATATATATATATATATATATATATATATATATATATATATATATGGGTAAGGCCCATTCAGTATACCTGAGGTTGTAGTGAACATTTACTGTTTGGTTTCATTCATTTCGCTTTCTAGCCGATCTAGGTCACTTTTGGTGCACCAAGTCTAGCAGGGATTCCCCACCAATGAAAATGTCTGGTGGCAGAGTCCATTCCCTATACCTTGTGGTATGAGGAACATTTAAACGCTTTCCAGAAGGTTCGCTTCTGAGGCTGAACTAGATCACTTTTTGTCTGTTTTCTTTGGCCAGAGAGCCACACCCACCACCAGGGTTGCAGCAGACTTTTATATCTATGAAGTATGACATACATAAAATATAGTTATGAAAAGGAGGATTGGTTTGGTTTTCAGCTACCCAGACTCTCACAATAGTTGGCAACTGATAGTAGTTTCATAGGTTTTTAGTACCTGATATCCAAAAGCTAACTTGCATCTATTTTCATTCGCATAAGCCACTTCCACATCCACCGTGGGACGGGTCTCTTGATAGTGTTCACTGGGTTTTATGGAATCTGTCCTCCCCCTGTAGTGACATCTTGCCTCTGAGGTCTTCTCATGATCAAGTGTTTACCATTGAATTTACCTGGGTAGTGTTTAGCGTGTTAATAAGTTCATATTTATTAAACAAAATATTACAAAAACAACATTATTATGCCAATATATTTATAAATTAAAGAGCACCGAAAGAAAAACATGATGTCTCTTCCGTTGTAATATAATAATTCCATTGTCTGGTCTGATCCATGGTTCTTCCCATAGCCATCACCTACGGGGACCGAAATTACCAAAACTTGAATTGAAAAAAAAATGAATAGTAAAAGTATGTATCGCGTAATTAAACGCATATGTTTATTGAAAATTTGCCGCGCATCAAAATAGGTCATACAACACAATGATAAAATATTGTAATGAAAAGGGAAAAATGAGTTAACGATTAGGACAAAATGTATTAGATGTCAAAGGTTGTAGAGCATTGTACGTTAGTGAAAAGGTTCAAGAGGGAAGAGCAAACGGAGTTACGAAGGCCGGTCGGTCAGGACGGACTCAAAGTCATCCTTTCATCGAACGTGTAATGTTGACCGTGAGGCCAACACCAGCTCTCTTCTATTAAGTGTTTGATTTTGATTTAGACCTAATCAGGGCTTTATATAGCATTAGCAAAGACTTTCTATCAGGTCCCCATTTATTATCGGAAATAAACTGTAGTAAATCGAGTGCTTTTTGACATATGTTCTTTAATTGACCAATGTGTTCTTTTTTCCAATTTAGTCTGCGATCAAAGAGGAGACCGAGATATTAGCAATTTTTGAATAGGTATTGGTGATTGTCTAGAGTTAGCCTGATATTTGGCATCCTCCTAGGTGAAAAAAAAATTATCCAAATTCTCATTCGTGTGGAAAACTTGAAACTCCACTGAATGAATCATATCCAGTGCCAGTTGGATGCAATTTGCCGATAATTCTGCATTTTTGCTAGAATGCCATAATACGCAATCATCAGCGTACATTGAGTATTTAAGATTCCGATGGGGAGCTGGTAAGATATCATTTATAATATGCAGAAATAATGTTGGTGACAAGACACTTCCTTGTGGGACCCCGTTTGCCTTCACAAAAATGTACGAAAAATGAGTCAGAAAAAGTCCTGTCAATAAAGTTTTGAATAATACAGGGCAGGTTTGGATAAGACTGTCTAGTTTTGCCAGTTAATCATTACTTTGGCATCTTTTACTGCTCTTCAACTAGTAAAATTATGTAATTAAAAAAATATAGCTTTCTGTTAATATGACTATGCATAAGCAACGTGTCGACGCAATAGGTCGATAGATGGCGAACCTGGGATTTCCCTCTCCTTTCAATGTGGGAATCATGTGGGAGAAGTGCCATTTCCAGTAACTCAATCATGATATCAATGATTGAGATGCTGTATCATCTCATATCGAATCTCATCGGCCTGGGGACGTATCTCTAAAGGTTCTAGACACTTTTCTTCAGATGACGTATCTCCACAGGTTTCTGGGGGTTCGGATAAGCACATTCATCGACGGATCATTATTGTAATCTAAGTCATCTGTAGAAAAGTGTATAGGTTGCAGCTCAGCCGCTTCCTTGGTGGTCAGGAATGCGGGATGATGTGTGTGTATGTGTATGTTAATTGTCTGAGCTACTTGTGTATGAGAACAACTGCCCGACAAGTGCATTAGTAATGTCTCTAGGCGAAGCGGTTAGGTTCATCATCAATATGTTTGATTTTGAAATATTTTTTTCTTATTTTTTATTGCAGGGCCAAACCTGTGGTATTGGGGTGTTGCTGTTTATTGCAGAGACAAAGCTCTACCAGGAGTCTCTTTTTACTTGTCTAATTGTTCTGCAAGCTCTACTTTTTGCTAGTTTGTAATTGCAAAAGTTCTCGTTATTAATGTTATTTTTGAAAAGCATGTAGGCCGCATTCCCATCACACAGCGCCCCGTGGCAATCTGTTGCTCACCGTGTAACTCCATGTTTAAAGCCCTGTCGAAGTCTTAGGAATGGATATTATTGTTACGCTTTATACACTATTTTGAACATTGTTTACTTTATCATCATTGATTTCTCCAACTTTGAGCTTTTCGCTCCTAGTGAAGGCGAACCAGTCTGTTCTTTTTACGTTAGAATAGGCGCTGGAGCGTTCGTTATGTTGCATGAACATTTAATAGAAATGGGAAAATTATCATTTCCCAACGAGTCATTGGTGTGCCACGGGCACTTGGTTGCTATTGTTGAAGAGACCAGAGATAAATCAAGAAAGCTCAAATTACCGTTATTATCGTCGGTCTGCCATCGTTCAGGATCAAATCAGAATCATTAAATAACTTAACTACTTGCATACCTCCACTACCTACCCGCTGGAAACCCCTTTAAAATCACCTAAAATTAATTTATTCAGTGGCAGACTATCCTGAAGAGGAAAGAGCTCCTCATAAATTACGTTGTTGTCAGGTGGACAATAAACTGAGCGAGATGCGTGTTACTGATTTTTACTTTGCATACGACATACTCCAAAGTAGAATCCATCGCCACTTCAGTGAAAGAGAGGCTCTGGTGGGTGTACATGGCGACTCTACCCCCGCCCCTACGCCTTCCGACACAGATGGTAGTTCCACAACAAAATGAGACGAGGTAGCTTAAATGAGTTTCTTGTATAACTATAGTGTCGGGAACATAGGACGAGGCTATTAATCTAAGGGAATTTACTCTAGTTCTAAGACTTCGACAGTTCCATTGTGTCGGCGGCTAACGCGGATTACGTTTTATGGGGTTTTGAAGTGCTTTTTTGGCCGCCTCTCCCGAGCTTCCCGGGGACCTCTCTCGGAAAGATTTGGAGGCAGATTCTCCTTGCGAGGGAGACGACTTGCGACCTGCTTCTCTCTCAAGAAACAATAGAGAGTCAGGCAACGTCATTACAGGAGTCACCGGACGGGAGATGCGATACGGACTGTGATTTGGTGTCACAGCCTCAAGACGTTTATGCTGGGTTGGTTCGGCCATTTATACTTTAATATTCAGTTCTTTAACTGTCTGAGTTCAGCAATTTCTTTATCTTTAGCTGCAAACTAACTTTGCTTTCACTTGGAATGACGTTAGTTGCTGCTGCTGCATAAGAAGTATCGAATTTGTATCAAACTTAACATTTTCCTTTTAGCTTAAAGTAATATTAACCTCATGTTACTTTACAACCTGACTGTCTATTTCCTTCAGGCTGCTGCACTCAGCAGAGCCTGACTGATGGGAACCTCCACAAATGTTAGTTGTAAAAGGTTGTAGAGCGCTGTAGGTTAGTATGGTTGTGAAAAGGGTAAAGAGGGAAAAGCTAGCGGAGTACAAAGACCACTCAGGTCTGACACAAAGTCGGTCTTTCATCCTTTCAGCCCGGCTCTCACACTTTAGGATATGTACAGAAGGGGATGAAGAAGGGAAGGATATTAGTTGAGGTAAGGGCCGAGGTCCAAGTTTAGGGGTGATCCCTTACATCGGGCCTCAATCACCGTATCCTAAGCCCCCCCCCCCCACGACAACAACGAGCAAGAGATTGGGGAGGGATTGACCCAAGATCACCTCCCTCCTTTCTTTTCCCTCTGGGCCATGTCCCCCTGTTCTGTTTTAGGTTTGACTTTTTGTGTATTTGTAGGATCTACTCGCTTTGTCACAGATTTATTATTATTTTATTTTTTATAAGAGATACAAATCACTTGAGATTTGTACGAACTATGCTAAGGTACAGATCACCAGCTGGTCCGGCTAATTTGTCAGCCTGATCAATGTCATGGATACCAGAGTGGCGTGGTACTATCTACTAACACTAGGTACCTTACGAATGCTATTACCCATCAGTTGATTTTTGTGGTTTCTAATGATTTGATGACTTTGAGTGAATCAGAACAAATACTACTCTATCCTGGGTCGTCGATGCTGCAAAATCTGTAGCTTTATCAATAACAAAAAGTTCTGCAAAGAAGATCGATGTATGATTCGGGTCTGAAATTTAGTTCACATCCAGTCGACTACACACCCGCTCCTGCACATTCATCTGTCTTGGAGCCGTCGGTATATATATATATATATATATATATATATATATATATATATATATATATATATATGAATAAAGGGAGATGTTTAATAAGGATTTCTCTGAATCTCTGGTGTAGCTCCACCTCCAGCGCCTTGGCCAAGACGGCAAAATTGGGTTTCCCATGCGCTGTATTTGTCTGGACCAGGGTACAGATAATAGAGAGATCCATGCCGACTTTCTGGACGAGATCTCGGAGCCGCGTGGCAAAGGGTTTAATGCCGCGATGGTCATTAGGATGTCTCGGGCTCGGCCATCTTTACGGCGTGTGTTAGTGCTCTCTCTCTCTCTCTCTCTCTCTCTTCTCTCTCTCTCTCTCTCTCTCTCTCTCTCTCTCTATATATATATATATATATATATATATATATATATATATATATATGTGTGTGTGTGTGTGTGTGTGTGTGTGTGTGTTACACACACACGCATACTCTCTCTCTCTCTCTCACACACACACACACACGCGCGCTCACAAGCACACATGCATACATTACATATATTATTGCTCTACTCCGCCCTGAAAAGACAGAATCGAGATTTTTGTGCGCAGGTTCATTGCTTTTGCGGTTAAATTATACCATTTTAACAAACCAGATCCTTTAACAATGACATATTTATCAGATTCATCTCCCTCCTGTGAAATAAAAAACATTCAGAAAGCAATATAGATTCAGTATATGCGTCATATAACTTTGCATAATATCGAAAACCAGGGCCGGTAATGGCCGAGGTCTATATGGGTCTTGGTCATGGCCATGGCCTAGGCACGATTCCCACGAGGCAGGGGCGGGTCCCGAGAATTTTCTGGTGGGGGTACGTGGGGTAACAACAATAAATCTGGGGGGCCGCCCAAAAGAAACAAAAATTAAGATTGCCCACTTCAATATTTATATTGTACAGTTACACATTGTTTATATTTTCATCTTGCTGTGTGAGTATTATATATTATTATATGTCAATATTATATATAAATATATATTAATATATAAAGGGTCAATGCTCTTGGGTGGGTGGGGTGGGGGGGGGCCCACGGGATGGCCAATCAGATTGCAGAGGGGCGAGTGCCCCCCTGTGCCACGGAAGACCCGCCTCTGCCACGAGGGGCGACCATTGGAGTTTTCTTTTTAATTCATATTTGTATTTATCCCTTTTCTTCTTACCAAATACCAATAGCCGGCACTCGCGCTTCCATTGCCTAACTTCGGTCCAGAAATTTAAAGAACCAGATATACAATAAGTTTCGTCTCCTGCTTTCAACGCCTTGCTTCCTTCAGTATCTAAGCTTTCTATTTTCTTCGCTACCACTGCTTTACTTCGTTTGTTTGCTTGCTTGGTTGTGGGAAGCCAAGAAAAATGCACAGGCACTGCTATAAAAAAAAAAAAAAAAAAGTGTGGGTATCCCAAGACTACGGCCGTAATTGCATGTAATTTTTTTGCGAGATGCACGGCCTCTTGACCTTTGCGAGATGAAAAGTGC
>NW_020871058.1:62292-67292 GCF_003789085.1 Penaeus vannamei
TCATTATAATAGACCTTGATTCCACCTAAACTCTTTAACTCATTCATGTATCTATCTCAAGGCCTATATGCAAATTCAAGCATATATAAAAACATGACAGTGTGCTATTTATGTCTACTTGTGAGGAGGAATGATCTACAAACAAATTATCAAGGTCAAAAGGCTCTCTGATATGGCCTGGATGGTGGAAGGAGCTGCGTCGTCTGAATAGGATTGCTAGGATAATCCTAAGAAGACATATTGAAATAAACAGTTCTGACTGCACAGACATTGAACAATGAAGCTAATACCATTAAATAACCTATAAAAAAAAATACTACTATCAACAGAAAACAATCAGTAGAAAATAAAGGAATGCTAAGACTATGATCACTTATCACAGATGTAGAAAGAGTAACTGAAGCACTTTCATGGCTTCTGTGCCTTTGTCACTCTAACTAAAAGAAAACAAACCTCCATCACGAATATTCTGGGAAAATAAAGAGTTTCTAGACTATCCTGTTCGTTTGCCAAACAATGAATAGGCGCAAACTTTATCTTAACAAAAATAAATGGTGGTTTACTAGGTTTTGCTGGAGCACTGAAGGCATGAAACATAAATGCTTACAGACCTTAGTTTTGGGCAGATATGGTCATAGGTTCAAGAATTACTGACCTTTTGATTTTTTATGTGGGAACTTGAGTTTTCCTGCACAATATTTGCTGCCACAAACACCATCACCAGGTGTTGATCAAACATCTTTCTGTCTGAGCTACACATCAATGAAAGTTATGAATAAGTTACATGACATTGGAATGTGTCTGGAACATGTTTGATGACCGTGAAATAATCCTCCACACTACAATAGGCACTCATACCGGTACTTTCAAAATGCGTGGGTATTTTGGGAGGGGTATTGAGCATAGGCCTACCCGGAATAACCACGTGAACCTAAGTTATTTCGACAAAAAGCCATGCTATTTCCGACAACCTTAAAATCACACACTTCGGCAATGAACGATCTTTGTTATTAGTTTAAGAAAAAAAAAGGGATTTGAATGGAAGTATTGAATTGGAAGCTGCTTGTGCCAACTGACTTTAGCAGACGACTACATCAACATTGCAACAGCATCAACATAGTTTTATTCAATAAACAATATTTCACTAGAAGTTACAGCAAATCATTAAAAAATGTGATATCTTTCCCAGAGCAAACAACAAACTCTCGTAACACGCGCCGCACTCACCTACTGGTTGTAGAGATCGGAACTCTTTTATATCAGTCTACATTACCCTTTCCACTAATATTATCGACCGAAAGTATCATGGGGTCATGTAGGACATAATCATGTATTAATGTATGATACATGCCTATCTATGGCATAGGTCTAACTTATGCAATCCTTTAAGTTTACTTACATCGAGATGAGCTAACACAATCAGCTGATACCTGTTTACCAGGGAAGGGTAACAGGTTCCAAAAATAAAGAGTTAATCTACTAGTCTCCATCAATCGTATATTTAATAGATTGAATGACTAAACACACTGTCTCGTCAATAATTTCTACTGCGGAGAATGCTTACGGAGAATGTAAATTGGTAATGTAATTTTTTAAGGAGAGCTTAAGGTCGCCGCCCGAGCAGCATCTCTTCGCTGATTGGCCAGCGCGAGGCAAACACTGTGACGTCACTCTCGCCTGAAATTCGTAGTTGAGCGTTTTCCATGGCGGATGTGTCTGTGTGTCACTCTGATAAAATCTTCCCGAATCTGATTCATCTGAGGACTTGAAATGGTAAGTACTTGAAATATGCAACGTGCGGGTATTCAAGAAAGCTGTGGAAGTGAAATAAAGCGCCTGATGACCCGATGTTCGCCAAAATTTCGTTCGAGATAAGTGGCAGACGAAAATGGCTATTTGGGAACTAGTTTTGATGTTCAAGACGGATTTTCAGTGTGTTTTTGCGCGTACAGTTAGAATTAGCGAAAAGGAAATCTGCAGGATGAATAGTATTGATGAAATCACCCAGAATTAGCCGAAATGGCAGTCGGTGTCCTGAAGAACGTACCCCTTCCTGGTGTCGAATTGTACGTATCTGCGAAGGTGTTGGAAAGTGTATTTACATGTTAAAGACAAATGAAACATTACAAAATCGTTCAGAAACTTCAGGAGTTCAATTCAGATGAAATATAAAGAGGTGACGATATTTTCGGGTCCTCTCGCTTTATCGCTATCATTTTTGCGTTGAAACTCTAGATATAGATGTAATGTAACATCCCATTAGCTATTTAACGCGTTTTGAACTCAATGTTTGAGATACGGTGAGAAATTATTGTGTTAGACGTGCAGTTCGTCTTATCGGGGTCGGTGTGCCAGTTTGGTGTCCGCCACAAGTTTGTGTGTTCGGGCGAGGCCACTCGGCCGCGGGGGAGGACGCTCGCTCTCGTCCCCAGCTGCTCTCAGCGTAACCACGTAGGCCTAAGAGAGAAAGGGCGATGGGGAGTTGCTCCGTAGTTTTTCCTCGAAAATCGTGGTCTAAAGTAGACAGACGGGAGTAGAACTGCACACAGCACCAAGATGGCATTCCGTGCACACCCCGACGCGAAGGGAAACTCCTCCAACCAACCCGCGAGCTGAGTAAAACTCGGGAGATGTGGAGTCCGGTTTTTTGACAAAGTCCGGCGCGTTGGCGTGGCGTTTTGAAGTGAAACGGGCACTGCAGGGGATGTATAATACACGGAATACCTTCTGACGTGTTTTCCCCGCAACTAGAACCGAGTGAACGAAAGGTGCTTTCTGGAGTGCTGTGAGGATAGCAGTGTTGTTGTGGCGGTCGTGAAGTGGGGCCAGAAACAGCAGTCAGGGTGGTGGGAGTTGTAGTTGGTCCACCCCTGCTGTGGTCTCTACGACACTCTCACCTCCTGCTTCTCCCTCGCTGTCGCGTTCATTTCCGATCCGAGTGGGCGTTTGTTGAAAAGTCACTGAGGACAATTGACCAGGAGGAAGAGGGAGGTTGATAACCTGTCCCACGTCAAGGAATTGATACGTCTCTCAAGTGTGTTGTCGTGAAGGTAAGTCATTGGAGATAGTGAGTCACATATGCATACCTTTCCTTTTGCACTTCACGCCCGCGTATCTGGGCGTGAGGGGGGGGGGGTCAGGCAGGGCGCCGTGTTGTTATTTGGACGGTGGGAGGAGGAGGGGGGAGGGAGGGGTGGGGCTGGTGAAACAAGCAAGTTATGTTGCTCGTGCCTTGGGTGCTTCCATGGGTGTTGAGGTGGCACTCCCCCTGTGCGAGTATCGCGGCGAGGAGTGCCACCCCCGTACGTTTGACATACGGCGAGTTGCAGTGTCAGCAATGTGTGGCTCATTCGTTCGCTTGGTATCCCGGGATAGTTCTTATTGATTACTTCCAATAAAAGAGTCCACCTTTCTTATCTCGTCGTGGAGACCTTCGTAGATGTTGCAGAGTCCCTTTGACGTGTCCGAGGGATTTAGGGAGTCGGGCAAGGGAGCTGTTGCGAAGGTTAAACCCCTTTTTGTTTGTGAAGGAAGGAACCCAAGTGATTTTTTTGCGATGGTTTTGCGTGGGGCGGAAGGTTAGGGTTTTAAAGTACCTCGGCTGGTGGAAGAGGCGAAGTTTGCTCACGTGCTTCAGGACGGGAGTGCCTCCGCCGTAGACTGCCAAGAGAGATGTCGAAATGTGCAGAGGGGAAGGGGAGCCCATGGGTTCTGAGAGGCGAAGGAAATGGGCTGCTGTTAGGTCATTGTTTTTGCGTCGAACTAAAATTCCATGCAGGTTGTGCGCTTGAGCTCTCCTTGTGTTTGTGATGAGCTGCCGTACTAGGTGGGACTTGGACTTGTTACATAACGCGCTGGAGGCTCCAGATTCGTTTCCTATAATTACTCTTACGCGTGTTAAATATAGCATGGGTAGCAAACCTTTCTAGAACTGTGAAATCCCGAGTCTTAGAACATCCTAAAAATCGACCATTCTGAGGGGCCGACACCCACACTGGGATTAATAGGTGCCGTTGGAGACAGGTGGCGTGGCGCTATTGCAGACATAGGCTGCAATGTTCGGAGCGGCCAACAGATGACGGGACTTGTAGTGTTGTGGGGTCGAGGGAACTTGGCGAGTGGGGTTGCAGCTCTGAAACCTCTCACTGAAAATCTTAGTGGTTGTTAGGTACTACATTTCTCCATTGCTTTTAGACATATATGGACATGAACTTGAATATAGAAGCCAGCTGTGTGGCTGACAGTAGCCGATGCCTGCATGATATGTGGAGTTAGATACATACCGAAAGCGCAGGTGTAGGTGGGTGAACAGTAGTTGATATCATGCAGGCTGGGAAAGACCCAGAGGTGGATCCTCCGGAACGTAGGAGCCGAGGTCATACGAGGCGCATCTCACAGGACTTTTTTTTTTAGGATTGAGCCTTTACAAATATCGCAAGTGAAACCTGAGGTCAGTGTGGCAGGACACCACTGGAGGTGAACAGCCTGATCTGAAGTAGGAAAGAAGGCATTCCACGTTCTTTGGGGAAGGGGGGGAGATGCTCTTCGAGGATAGAACGAAAGCTGTCATGCTCCTGAAACGAAAGCCATTCACCGGGGCAGATTGTAATGGGATGTGATGGAGAGCTGCCGCGAAGACTTAGACAGGGAGTTGAAGTGAAGCAGCTCTGAAGACGTGCGGTTGGCCGTTGAGTTGGAGCTGCAATACTCATGAGCCAGAGGGAAGCGGTATAATACAGCCGAGAGATTCCGTTCTACTTACAGTTGGTGTATATAATAGACTATATATAATTTTAATTAATGGTGTGAAACCAGATTTTGGTGTTGATTGGAATTTAAGGCAATGTGACGAACGACGAATCAGTGAACTTTTAGCGAAAGGGGAACACAGTGAAGGTGACATCAACTGGCTTTGATATGTGGACTTCCCAATGCTCTAGTAAGCTTTGTGACCCGCGTGAAGAAAAGTTTCTTGGTAAAGACGGTGGGCTAAGTTAGTT
>NW_020871058.1:76827-96827 GCF_003789085.1 Penaeus vannamei
TCTCTCTCTCTCTCTCTCTCTCTCTCTCCTGTTAGCCTTGTCCTTTTTCTTTTGGTTTTGTTGATTTTTTTTTACGGAATATAAGGTGTTTAGTGATTGACGTACCACAGTGATTCTAACTGTTGCGTGGAAATGCATTCGAGATTTACTAATTAAAACCCTTTATTATTTCGAGAACCAATATGGACTTGAAGAGTCGACGGAAAAGGGTAGAATTAAAGGTGGCGGGTTCCATTTTTTTCGGTAATATGTCATGTATGTGAGGAATTTATTCATTCGTCAAGATGTATAATTATAGTTTAGCTCTAAGGATTTGAAATGAAGGTGCGTGTTCGGCTGATTAGCGAAGCTTTTCGCATTAGACGCATTATTCGCCCACAATCAATTGTATGCCATTCAAGTGTTGACAGCTGGCCAAAAGGGTTGACCACAGCCGGTGCTATGGGTTGCGTTATCTCGGAAATCAGCTGCTGGTGAGGCCGAATTGGGGCGTGCGAGAGGTCCACGATCCCTCTGGCGTGTGAGAGAGAGAACGAGGTGGTTGCAGAGTAGTTTTGGAGAACGAGGTGGCTCCAGAGTAGTTTTTGGAGAACGAGGTGGTTCCAGAGTAGTTTTGGAGAACGAGGTGGTTCCAGAATAGTTTTTGGAGAACGAGGTGGTTCCAGAATAGTTTTGGAGAACGAGGTGGTTCCAGAGTAGTTTTGGAGAACGAGGTGGTTCCAGAATAGTTTTAGAGAACGAGGTGGTTCCAGAATAGTTTTGAGAACGAGGTGGTTCCAGAATAGTTTTTGGAGAACGAGGTGGTTCCAGAATAGTTTTGGAGAACGAGGTGGTTCCAGAATAGTTTTTGGAGAACGAGGTGGTTCCAGAGTAGTTTTTGGAGAACGAGGTGGTTCCAGAATAGTTTTTTGGAGAACGAGGTGGTTCCAGAGTAGTTTGGAGAACGAGGTGGTTCCAGAATAGTTTTTTGGAGAACGAGGTGGTTCCAGAGTAGTTTTGGAGAACGAGGTGGTTCCAGAATAGTTTTGGGAGTTGAGTGCAAGGCGTGGAGAAGGGCGAACGGGGGAAAGGCCGTGACACGCCGCGCAGCTGGAAGGGCACGGGCAATGGACAGGGATTACTCGGGAGTTCAAATGTGTTTGGAAGACTTTCGGAGACGGAAAGAGAGAGACGCGGGTGGTGCTCGTAAGAGAGGGGTGGGAGGAGGGTGTGGCTATTTGTAGGTGGGGTGTCAGTGCCGGGAGGGTGGCGGTGGTTGTGGGTGTGTGAGGTAAGCGCCCAGGGTGACACAATCCCGTGGCACACCAGCTTGTTTATCTGGCGTTGCCTGCCCCTCCTCCCCACCCCTCCCGCCGCCCTCCCTCCCTGTCCAGTCCTCTCGGGAAGGTGAGGCGAGGGGCACTTGGCACCCGGGCTCTATGATTCCGCGGCCGGTGGGGTGGGGAGAGGGGAGGGGGGGGAGGGGACGGGTGCGTGAATGTGTGAGGCTACGTTGGAAGTGGCGATGGTTGTAGAGAGGTTGGAGGGGCCCGCTTCGGGGGTCGGGAAGCACTCGCCGCGGGGGAGGGCGGAAAGAGCAGCGGTGCCTGGGGAATGCGGGATCAAGGGGCTTCTGACGGCGAGGCGTAGGCGGCGGCGAGGGAGGGAGGGCGGGGGGGGTGTCGCTTGCGGAAGGGGCTGACGGCGAAGGACAAGGGGAAGGGACAAGGGGAAGGGGTGACGTCTTGACCGGGTGACACCTCTGGTCCGTCGAAGAAAGTTCCGTGGAGGGTCTGTCACCCCGGGAACACGGGTGCTGGCTGCCCAGGTGGGTGGAGGGACACCAGGATAACCTTCACTCATTTATTATTTCATCCAATAAAAAAAAAAACCTTGCTGCGGCCTTATCGCGAGTTTCAACATTGCACCGTGTGTAAGGTCATTTTTTTTTTTGTAAACTTCATTTTATTGACATTAAAGAAGAAACACATCGGTGATTTTTTGGGATTCGTAGAGGCAGTCCACTGTCCACTGTAAAACATGTATGTAGGATGCCATAATTGTCATTGATTAAATGCGCACGCATTGATCTCTCTCTCTCTCTCTCTCTTCTCTCTTCTCTCTCTCTCTCTCTCTCTCCTCTCCTCCTCCCTCCTCCCTCCCCCCCTCCTCCCCCCTCTCTCTCTCCCTCCCCCCTCTCTCTCTCCCTCCCCCCTCTCTCTCTCTTCAACCCTCCCTCCCTCTCTCTCAACCCTCCTCCCTTCTCTCCAACCCTCCCTCCCTCTCTCTCCAACCTCCCTCCCCTCTCCCCTCTCCCCCTCCTCCCCTCCCTCCTCTCCTCCTCCTCTTCCTCCTCCCCTCCCCCTCCTCCTCCTCCTCCTCTCCTCCTCTCCTCCTCCTCTCCTCCTCCCTCCTCCTCCTCCTCCTCCTCCTCCTCCTCCCCCCCACCACCCACTCGCATGCATGCCTCCCCATACACCTGCATCCGAAACATCATCGCGAGCTTTGACGCTCCTTCGCTCACCAGCAGCGGGCGCGTGAGTCACTGTTTCTCCTTTTCACACGGACGGCACTCCGGCTGCGTTGAAAACTTTCCACCCGGTCAAGTCAGACGACAAGCTTCTCAAAGTGCAGGTCCCTCCTCGACATCTGACGTTTGTGACTCCGGTGTGCTTGGCCTGTCGCCAGACATCGCTACTAACGTTTTTTTTTTTTCCCCGATCGCCATTTTTTTTTCTCTTTCTCTCTCATCGCATAGCTAAAGGGATGCATAAGCCTGCATGTGTTGCACGTGAATGCGCGCGTTCGTACTCGCTTGCTCGCTCGGTCAGTCTCTGTCTGTCTGTCGGTCAGTTCACATAGCTACTTATTGGTGCACATGCATTTGCACTTCATACATTCACTCACTTGCTCACCTATTCACACTCGTTTGCTCACTCACTGACACTCACCCTGTTGTTCATTGATATATTTTATGCGCTACAAATGTACAGCATTTTGTACCCAAACGGTAGACATTTCCTAACTAGGTACGTGTGTTTTCCCTGAAGCTGAAATCCCGAGCTATTGTTCCGGCTCATTTGAGGGATCCTGCGCCAGCTTTTGCGATTTCTGTCGCCGTCGGTCCTGTGGTTGGTTAGTGGTTTGTGGGCGTCAACGGCAGCCTCCGGGCGTGCGCTGATGACTGCACTCTGCTGGCCCTTGCGGTGCTTCCGGTCATTCTTCTTGTTCTGCGCCGGGAGATGCTCAAGGAGCAGACGTTCGGTAATCGGAACCGAGTGACGTCACCGAGTGCCAGGGACCCGTAGCCCGGCCGCCGGTGACGTCGTTCGCTGCCGCCTTGCGCTGGCGATTCCGCGTGTCGGCCGCGCCTTCCGTCTGACGCGGCTCTCGAGGCGTCGTCGCCGAGTTGGCCCTCGGCGCATCAGCCAGATCGTCTGACGGCGCAGGCGGATCACTATAGCCGCGGGTGACACCTGTGCTATGTGGGGGTGAGTCTGTATCCACAGCGTGTGGTGTTGGCAGGGAAGTGCCACGAAAACGTTGGTTGGCATGCGTTCGCTATGCCAGGCAGGTCAGGCAAGTGGCGGGGCCGCGGAGGGCCTCCTCCCGTACAGCCGTGGCGGAGACGGAGGCGTGCAAGCCTCCAAGTGTGTTTGGGGCGAAGGCGAGGCCTCTGCATACCCTTCGGGTAGAATATATCTTTGGGACGCCTCGGCCGGGCGCTGCGGACCTTGGGCGCGGTCAGACGAACTCGGAGCTAAGACCCCAAAGCATGCATGGATGGCGGGGAATGGCGTGGCGGGTGTTTGATGCAGCTACAAGAATACATGGGCTCCGGGCAAGCATTCACTGGCTCCTGCGTCCGTGGCTCATGCTGTGTGTTGTGCTGATGACGAGAAGGAAGTTCACTTGCTCGGTTGTTGATGCAGGATAATGATCGCAGATACGAGGAGGGCGGTACTTAGTCGCAAGTATAAGGTAGCATTGCCCTCTTTTGTGGCATGGTTCTAGTAATCCGACGTTAGTTAAGGCCGAGGACGGTTAAACTTGATTGTTCGGCGTGATGACGGACGTAAGAGGAAGAACGGGTCGGGATGGGATAGAGACAGCTGATATTGATACGCTGATGAGATATTTTGGCTGGCAATGAGGTCGTGTGGCGTGCGCGCCCACGAGTCGTCAGCTCTGACAGCGGAAGGACACGGGGCTAGAGGGAGAGTTGGTCAGTGTTTTCCCGGGAGTGACGTTTCGATGGACCAGTTTGGGTTGCCGGTGCGTCATCCCGTCCAAGGTACCCAGGACCTGCCTCGCCGTCTATTAGCGGCTCGTGGCGGCGGGGCAGCTTAGACTCGGGCGGGCTGCAGTTGGTTCCTGGGGCCGGAGGGCGCGGGGGGGAAGGGCGGCCGTGTATGGCGGCGGGGCGATGGGCGAAATGACCACTCGGGGCGTTTTGTTCGGCGCTGATGTGGGGCGGGGGGGGGGGGCGGGGGGGGCGTTGTCGCCTGTACACGGGCCTTCAAGCTCAAGATGTATTCTCACTTTTTTGTGTGAGGGAGGAAGAGAGGGGAGGGAGGAGGAGGAGGGATGGATGGAAGGGGAGGGAAGGAAGGAAGGAAGGGGAAGGAAAGAGAAAGAGGGAAGGGAAGGATGGAAGGAGCGAAGGAAAGGGGAGGGAGGTAAGAAAGAAAGAGGGGAGAGGAGAGAGAGAGAGAGAGAGAGATTGAAGAGGTTTACATGAATTTCTCAAGCTTCGGTAACCTAGTTCTTTTATTGGCTGTCGTGGGATTATCACTCCCCCTTCTGGTGATAACATCGACAGAATTGCCAAAAACATTTTTCGTAAATGCGAAGTAGAGGTCGCTTGGTGGTTTGTTCAGCGCCATTACTAATGTAATTAGCTTTTATATGCAATGAAAATAAAGATAATGCTACATTTTGATCCATCAGTTTGTCTCTGCGTGTCCACTTCATTTTCCATCTTCTCCGGCGACACCTACGCATAACCTGCGAATAAATGAGAGCACTTCCTCCGGGGCGGGCTCTGTCATCTCGGACTGTCACGGTCTCGTTTTCTTTTGGGCGGTGTATGCACGCACCGCATGGCGCCTCCGTAATTCCACTCGCGGCGCCCGTTTCCACTCGCGGCAATCTCCCTCTGATTCCGCCGCATTCCACGTCCGTCCACCGTCTTGGGGGTTCTCCGGAGTCCACCCCCCCCCCCCCACACACACACACATACACACCCGCCCCCCTTGCTACCTGGAATCACGGGCGTCTGGGAAGGGCCACCGTCCTTCTTTTTTGGGGGACTTCCAAGGGACTTTTCTCCCCCCCACCCCCTCGTTGCAAAGTTCACGGTCGTCAGCGCCAGTGCCCAGCGCGCCCCAACTCTGCCCGGGAGTGAAGGGGCAGCGCTCGGGGAGGCGGTGCGGGCGGCGCTGGAAGGAGCAGCGACCGCGGGGGAGTGAAGGGCCCCGAGTCCCTTCCTCTGCGCTGGCCGATAGCGAAGCTTTCACTTACAGCGTCAGCGAAGTCTGGGTTGTCATGGCAACGCGCGCGCGGCCCTGCGACGACGACGGAGGGAGAGAGAGAGAGAGAGGCTTGAAAAGGGAACGGGATTCGAGCGGATTCGAGCGGCCGCGCGGGTTTCGCGCCAGGAGGGGGGGGGGAGTACGGGTAGGGGTAGCAGGAGTAGTGAAAG
The DNA here is from genome assembly GCF_003789085.1 of Penaeus vannamei. NCBI lineage: Eukaryota > Metazoa > Arthropoda > Malacostraca > Decapoda > Penaeidae > Penaeus > Penaeus vannamei. The sequence goes on from NW_020871058.1 coordinate 82,511, forward strand.
GAGGAGTAGTAGTAGTGGTGGTAGTTGGAGGGGGAGCAGTGGTAGGAGGATTAGGAGTAGTGGTAGTAGTAGGAGCAGCAATGGTAGTAGCAGGAGGAGTATTGGTAGTGGTAGTAGTAGTAGTGGTGGTAGTAGGAGTAGTGGTAGTAGTGGCAGGAGGAATAGTGGTAGGAGTAGGAGTAGGAGTAGTGGTGGGTGTAGGGGTAGTAGTAAGAGTAGTGGTGGTAGTAGTAGTAGGGGTAGTGGTAATAGTAATAGTAGTAAGCGTAATGGTAGTGGTAGTTATAGGAGTAAGAGTAGTGGCAGTTGCTGGAGGAAAAGTAGTGGCAGTTGTCGGAGTAAGAGTAGTGGAAGTGGCAGGAGGAAGAGTAGTGGTAGTGGTAGCAGTAGGAGTAAATAAGAGTGCGGGACTAGTAGGAGTAGGGAAAGTGATGATAATAGGAATAGAAGTAGTGGTACCATTAGCAGAAGTAGTAGTAGTAATCATGTTAGTAGTAGCATTACTTGTGCTCTTAATAGTATCGCATATTTCTTGTGGAGTACCACTATTGACGTCATTGTTATAGCCATGATGTTATCCTTATCCTTACCCAACATATCCCCACCTCAGCAGGTGGCATATGTTGCTCTCACACTCGGACCTCCCCCACTACAGCCACCTGCTCCACCTGCTCCCACTAGAGCACCTGCTCCCACTAGAGCCACCTGCTCCACTGCTCCCACTAGAGCCACCTGCTCCACCTGCTCCACCTTCTCCCACTAGAGCCACCTGCTCCACCTTCTCCCACTAGAGCCACCTGCTCCACCTCCCACTAGAGCCACCTGCTCCACCTTCTTCGTTAGGCCGTTATACTACGCAGTCCCGCTTCCCGTTACGGTTACCAGCTGCCTGTACTACTGTTAGCCCCGCGTAGCAGTTGACCGTGTGCGTGTGTAACTGTGACGCACGTGATGACGTCTTCAGCGGAGGCTCATTCACAGTTTCTGATATTTTAACAACTTTTCCTTTAAAGCCGATAGTCGTTAAGACAATTTTCATCCTGGGGGGAGAAGCCAGCGGACTGACGTTACGGATGATTGCCGGTAAAGGGGTCTCCTCTTCCGCGGATGGAGAGGAGTAGAGGTGGAAGTGAGAAGAAGGAAAGGGGGGGAAGGCCCCCCCCCATCCCGCTCCTGGGAGGGGGAGGAGGGGGGTTAGGGGGTTGGGGTTGGGGGGGTCGGCGCGTGCTTTCCATCTTTTAAGCGTTTTCACCTCGCGGGATGAATGAGGAAATCGGAAATATAATCTCTCTGCGGATCCCTTTGTTCCTCGTATTTTAAGAGGAGGGCGCGGGGCACGGGACGGGACGAGGAGGAGGATGGCGAGCGTAATGCGTAAAGGCGTAGTAATTCCCCGGCAATAGCACCCCCCTCCCTCCCCATCTCCCCCTCCCTCCCCCAACACGCACGCACTCACACACGGCGTCTCGTTCAACCTCTCTCTTCTCTTGGCAGTCTTGGGGCGAACTCCTCTTTTTTCCCCAGCTCCGGCTCCTCCTGTACGGGGTGCAGGAGACCGAATCATGAACGGGTATATATGTGCGTGTTGTTCGACTGCAGGAGACCGCTTCGCCTGGCCGTGTCCTTTGTTGTACTGGGTACCGGTACGTCGCATAGAGAGGCCCTATGTTTGTATGTGTGTATTGTATGTGGAGACGGCCAAGGGCAATTGATTAGTCACATGTTACTCTTCTTTCAACATTAAAGTCCTACCTGTTTCCATGACCACGAGTATCAACCATGAACTCCACGTTAAAGCTATGTTGAGTATTGACTATTATCTATGAATGACGAAACCACGGGGAATCAATAGCACATGCAGGTTGCTAAATAAAAGTCTCTCTCTCTCTCTCTCTCTCTCTCTCTCTCTCTCTCTCTCTCTCTCTCTCTCTCTCTCTCTCTCCTCTCTCTCTCTCTCTCTCTCTCTCTCAATCCTTCGTTATATTATCGAAAGCATTTTACCTTATCCAGAAATATTTACACAGGAAACGCACGTGTGCCTTGTGTATATTTATTTTTATCTTCCTATTTTCGTAACCCGTTGATGGAAAAAATAGCAACCTGTCCCTCACTTTTCCTTACTCTTGATACCATCTACTTGGCTGACTAATCTTGCCTCGACCTGCGCTGCCATTCAACTGGCCCCGTATTTCATCGAAACAGTTTCTGCGAAATGCTGAAATATGTCGAGTCAGTGTTCGCAGCGGTTGTTGCAGGGTGAATAGCGGATCGGATACAGCGCAATCATTCACGGCTTCGGTCGACCCCCATCACGTACCCAGCGGAGGCCGAAAAAAAAGGGGTAGAGTTCCCTTCCCCACTTTTTTCACTGCGCCATCAGCCATAGGGTATCCCCCACAATGGGGAGTGGATTTTCGTCTTAATTACCCGTCGTCCTGTTCGGCAACCATAGAGCACTGCCTACAGTAGCGCTACTACGGTTCTAGCAGCGACTGTGGAGTAACATGATTTTGTTCTATTTTTCCGTCCTTGGCATGAGGTAATGTCACTATTTAACATGCCCACCACCCAGCTAGTGCCCAAACTACAACACCTACGAGCAGCAGCCTGCCGTGCCAGGCAACGTGCTCAGCATTTCCAGCCTTTTAGCTCTTCCATGCTTGAGGTACACAAACAAGAGAGGGGGAGCGAGAGGCAGAGACCCTATTTATTTTTAGGAACAAACAAGCGACCAGGTCTTGCGGTAATGGTAGCTGTAGCTGCACTAGAATGAAGGATGCGTTTAAATGGACAAAACATAGGTCGTGGCTGTTGTTCAGGGTATTTAATTGGGTATTTGCAAGTTGTTATTGAGGTTGCAAGGCAGTCGGAGGTTGAGGTGGCGGGGAGAGGGGGTGAGGGGATTTGCACCGTAGCGCTACCACAGGACAAAGCCTTTTTGACTTCGGTTTTCACAGCACTACTTTCAGGCGACCGTATCTATTATCCGGCGGATTTGAACATCAGGCGAGAGGGCGTGACCATGGCTGCAGGCGACCATGAGCGCTCGTTAGAGGTCCTGTACTTGATAGAGCAGCTGAAGTCGCTTTAGCGGGGGTGGTGTTGCAGGGCTCACAGTATCGGGGTCAGACCGAGCCACCACGACCGCTCCCGCCGCCACCATTATCAGTGTCTGGCAGCGGTGCACCCGTGCTTCATCGAACATCGCGCCTCTTGTACACCATAACTATCGTACGGCACTCAACCATCACACCACAAACTGCTCTGATTGTTTTTTTTTCCTCTCCACTTCGTTTCACCGGCAAATACCCAATACTCATGTGCACGAAACATGAATCGCAGCACTGGATTTATTCATTGGCAAAGGGAAGTGAACACAACGACTGGGAGGGAGGTGACTGAAGCAGGGCGAGGCGGGCTATCCACTGTTGAGTGCGATCTGGCAGGTTGAGTCGTGCCGCTGGCTGCCTTGTTGGTGCGCCGATACAGTTGCCAACTAGCTGAAACTTCACTATTATTTGATTCGATTTAACACCTCTACCCTACAAATGCTTAGTTTTGTCGATTGTTTATGTAGAAAGCTGTTTCATGGAACATCTCGTGTTCTCGATAAGTAGTGACGGACGTGCATAAAGGGTTGATAAAATGACGGTGATGTTCCCGTAGCTATGGAGAGCAGCTTGGGACGAGAGCTGCGGCATGTGGGCACTGAGAAGAGCTGGGGACGATCCACATTATTGTTGTGATGGCGGAGGATCGGTAGTGAGAGTGGCTGGGGACGAGAGCGCGCCACTACCTCTGTCTTGGCGACACAGCCAGGATCGGCTCGTCGAACGTTTTCCATAACCTTCGTCCGAGTTTCGTCCTGCTGCACTTGATTTGCAACTCGTAAATTGCATCCGAGGGATACGGGGCGCCCGAAATCGTAAAGCTTCCAGGGCGTGCGACGCGACGTGGAAATAAAGTTCAATGAAGCAATGCTGCACGTTTGTTTAGTATCGTTGTGACTTCAGGAAAATAATGGGTGTGGGCTCCTTTGCGAACGTCTTGGCTTGGAGAGGCGTCTCGCACTAGTTTATGTATGCTTGTATACATATACTCATATATTTGTGTGTGTGCGTTTGTTTGTGTGCGCGTGCGTGCGTGCGTGTGTGTGTGCGTGCACGACAGGAGTGCAATGAGCGCCCTTGAATTCACCGCCTCCCGTGGCAGATGGGCGGCGCAGGCGGGCAGTGAAGACCTTGCTCCTGCGTCTAGGAGCATGCCAGGGTCAACAGTACCTGGCAAGTAGGCATTGCCTACCCGTCTCTTGCCCTTCAGAACGCCTCCCAAGGTTTGGATTCTTGATGTTCACGCTCCGAGCGGAGGCGACACCGGAATAAGTGTTCCGATGCATTGAGGGTCACACACAATGAAGTGATTGATGTAGCTACAGGTGGAAGTTGGTCTGCTCGCGTTAGGATGTCTCTGCCGGCGGTTGCTGCACCTTCGCCCTGGCCACTTAACCTTGCAGTGGGCTGCGTTGCTCGCACCCCTCCTCCCTTGACCCCCGTATGGCCACCCCTCGGCGGATGAACAAAAGCACGGGTGTGTAAGGGCAACACTATGACGGTTTCCACGTAAACACGCTTGCCTGGGGGACAGCACTCGCCTGGACTGGGGTGATTATGATTGCAGGCGGCAGCGGACACAAGTGGGCCGGGGCCGGACACTTCACCATTGCTCATTTTAATATTGGTTATATCTGGTCATACCACAGTTGATTCGAACGTTTTTTTGTGTGCTGTTTCTACAGTGCGGGTGGCAGATGAGAGACGAGCAGTGCTTTCACTTTTTCTGACTAACGCTCACAGACTATCACCGGCCAGCCGCTGCTCTGTCCCTCGTTATGGCACAAGTTTATACCACTAGCGTTTTGACTGAAGCTGCCACCTCCACACTTGTGAATGAATCGATACACAGGGTCCTGCGCTCTACTACCTCATCGTCTCAGCCACCACCCCACCACCCTTCGAACTCACCCTTCTAACTCACCCTCAGACCTCACCCTCCCAACTCACCCTCAGACCTCACCCTTCTAACTCACCCTCAGACCTCACCCTCTGAACTTACCCTCCGACTCGGCCTTCGAACTCACCCACAACGAGAGTACTACAAACACTCGGGTGATGTGCGCTTGCGTAGGCCTGCAATCGTGCACGCATCCGTAAGCCCACACAATGCCATGCGTAGGCCTACAGTTTCAAGATGAATCGGTGGTGCAGAGGGACTCAACTCCGGGTTAGTAGCAACGTGCAACAACTGATAGGTATTGAGATGTACAACCGTCTTTCGCGGTATTGAATTAAGGTACCAGTTCAGTATTGCCCACACTTAAGGTCCTTCATGCATTCTTACGCGTAATGCCATCTGAAATCACATCCGATCCGAACAAGCACGAGCTTTGGAACACTTGATTGGGTGCACGAGCCCCGCCCAGGACATGCCCGAAAGGACTTGGGAAGTAGACGATTTATGCGCCCAAATTGAAGTATGAGAATGTTACTGAAAAAAAAAAACATGAATGCACATGCGCGCGCGCGTACACACACACACACACACACACACACACACACACACACACACACACACACACACACACACACACACACACCACACACACACACACACACACACACACATGCACTCCCCCCCCCACACACACATGCACACATACACATGCACACACATACACATGCACACATACACACACACATGCATACACATACATTAACATACACACACTCACACTCACACTTGCACACATACATGCACATGCATGCACATGCATGCACATGTGCACATATACACTAGCACATCAATACATACACAAAGACGCATGCACATACTTTTAGATACACCCATACATGCATATGCACGTGTATATGCACTCCTAGATGTACACACTCACATTCACACAAATGTACACGCACACACACCATGTACACACATACACATGTACACATACACATGTACACATACACATGTACACATACACATGTACACATACACATGTACACATACACATGTACACATACACATGTACACATACACATTTATGCACATGCACATGTACACACATGCACATGTACACACATGCACATGTACACACATACACATGTACACACATACACATGTACACACATACACATATGTATATGCACACACATGTATACACACACATGTATACACACACATGTATACACACACATGTATACACACACATGTATACACACACATGTATACACACACATGTATACACACACATGTATACACACACATGTATACACACATATATATGCACACACATAAGCACATACACCTGTACACACCTGTACACACGCGCACACATACTCACGTGTAAACACATGTACAGACATGTGTACACAAACTTACACAGTTTAGACACTCACACGGATACAAACACTTACACAGACTTATGTATACACATGCACAGTCACACACGCATAGACAATTCAGATTTCGTATTCCTCAGAGGGACATATGGCACTCTGTTATGGTTTTACATATTTTGATGTCCAGATGCTTTTGATGTAAAATGATATAAATGAAGTGCTCTGTGAGATTGATATTGATAATTGTAAAAGAGATGATATAGTCACTTAAAAGTATGAATTATTTGACTAATGTTCTCTCTCCTTCATTTTCAGGTGTAATGTAGTGCGTGATGAAACGTCGTGTTGATGATCTATCTGGTCGGGGAGAGGCAGTATCAGGCATTGTGAGTGCTGGGGGGGTTGCTAGTGGAATTCCTCAGGGGGGCAGGGGCTCCTGGAGGACCTGGGGGGTTAGTGGGGCGCAAGGGAGCTATGTTAGAGGACCTACAGTCACTCAACTGGGACCGCGTCCTGGACAGCCGAGTACGCCCGTAGCAAGTGCAGCAGCAGCTGCAGCTGTAGCAGTAGCAGCAGCAGGGACCCCTGTGCCTGGAGTGGTGCCTGTGCCAGCAACAACTGCTGCCCAAGGAGGCACTCCCACTTCCATTGAACACCAGTCTCACAATCCTACTCATCAACCAGGTGAGAAATCCTAATCTATGCATTTAGAAAGTCATGTGTGGACTCGCTTCCTGAGGGCAGTGGTCAACATGTACATCCTGCCTTTTTTTCTTGTCTAATTTTCTCTGCCGTTTTATGAACATTATTTTGATTTTCTCATCTTCCTTCCTTCCTTCCTGCCTCCCTTCCTTCCTCCCTTCCTGCCTCCCTTCCCTTCCTCCCTCCTTCTTTTCCTCCTCCCTACCTGTCTCTTTCCCTCCCTTCCTACCTCCCTCCCTCCCATCCTGTCTCTTTCCCTCCCTTCCTACCTCCCCCTCCCTCCCATCCTGCTTCTCTCTTTCCCTCCCTTCCTACTCCCCTCCCTCCCATCCTGCTCTCTCTTCCATCCTCCTTCCCTCCATCCTCCTCCTCTCTGCTGGCCTCTCAGTCTCCCTCCCTCCCTCCCTTCCCCTCCTTCTGGCCTCTGAGTCTCCATCCCTCCATCCCTTCCTGCCTATCTGTCTCCTTCCCTCCCTCCCTTCCCTGCCTCTCCCGCCCCCTCTCTCTCTCCCTCTCTCCTCTCTCTCCCCCTCCTCCTCTCTCCTCCTCCTCTCATCTCCCTCCTCCTCTCTCTCCCTCCTCTCTCTCTCCCTCCTCCTCTCTCTCCCCTCCTCTCTCTCCTCCTCTCTCTCCTCTCCTTCCTCTCTCTCTCTTTCTCTCTCTCTCTCTCTCTCTCTCTCTCTCTCTCTCTCCTCTCTCTCTCTCTCCTCTCTCTCTCTCTCCTAACCCTCTCTCTGCTCTTCTCTCCTTTCCCCCTCTCTCTCTCCTTCTCTCCGCTATCCCGCCTCTCTCTCTCCCTCTCTCCTCCTTCTCTCTCTCCTCTCTCTCTCTCTCTCTCCTCCTCTCTCTCTCTCTCTCTCCTCTCTCTCTCTCTCTCTCTCTCTCTCTCTCCCTAACCCACTCTCTTGCTCCTTCTCTCCTTTCCTCTCTCTCTCCTTCTCTCCCTATCCTCTCTCTCTCCTCCTCTCCTCGTCCTCCCCTTCCTCTCTCCTGCCTTCTCTCTCTCCCTCGTCTCTCTCCTCTCTCTCTCCTCTGTCTTCTTCTCTCCTCTCTCTTCTCTCTCTGTCTCCTCTCTCTCTNGGGGTATGAAGATGAAAGACAGAAGAGCATAGGAAAGGGTAAGACAAGGAAAGTAAAGAGAGAGTAGATATATTAAGTACACTTAAGGCAAATATTGGGGAGGTTAAGGTTGGAAGTTAAGGGATTTGGTGGTGAGGGAAGGACATAGAAGGGAGACGTTAGAGAACGAGGGTAGGAAGGAAGGAACAGACAGAGAGAAATTAGGAAAGGAGAATTGAGGACACGAGAAGTAGGAAGGGAAAGGGATAACAGGGGATAGGGAGAAAGGACAAGGAAGAGAAAAGAAGTAAGTTAAGAGGGGAGACAGTGGTAGGGAGAAAGGAAAGAAGAGGTCTTATTACGGTTAGAGGGGAAGAGACTCGAGACGAAGAAGGAATTGTAAAAGACACGAAACAGGAGTGAGAGAGATGAGAAGAGAAGAAGAAGAGGAAGATTGAAGGGGAGACTCAAAATTTGGAAGAATTCGGTTCCTCCTCACCCTAGCTGCGGACAGGATTAAGACCACAGGTTTTGATGGGAATGTAGGGCATGATGTAAGATGAATAATCTATGTACGATTGGAATATTGATGATAGGATCGGAAGTAGATATATGGCACTGATCAATAGGTTGGTGGTACAGTAGTGATATAGACAGACATGGCAATAACTGGTTCCCGAGTCGTATAAGTACGATATGAGAGTATACAGGTGTATTAAGGTACGATCAGAGCGCATAGCTAGCATAATTGCAGGTCGTAATTGGTCCATGTTTGTTCTGGATAGCTATACTACTCGTAAAAATTGTAACACTTCGAAGAGTTGGTATTGGTTGCTGTGGCGAAGAGAGGGGAGGGGCGAGAGGGAGAGGGGGGAGAGGGGGCGCAGAGAGGAAGAGGAAGAGGAAGGAGGGGGGATTAGAGAATAAAAGGGTGGATAGGAAGAAGACGGAGGAGGAGATAGCAAAAGAGAAAGGAAAGGAGGAGGAGAGAATAAAGGAGAGCACGGAGGAGAGGGAGAGGAAGGAAGAATAGGAAGGAGAGGAGAGAGGTGGGAAAGTAGGAGGAGAGGAAGAGAAGGAGGAGAGGATGGAAGAGGAGGAGGAGGAAGATGAGAGAGAAAATAGAGGAGGAAGTGATAGGAGGGGCTGGACGTAAAGTAGGAAGAAGAGGGAGAGCGGGGGAACAGGAGGAAAGAGGAGGAAGGGGAGAAAGAAATTAGGAGGAGGAGTGGAAGGGAAGGAGAAAATATTAAAAGAAAAATGAAAAAAAGGAGAGAGAGAAAAGATGAAAAGAGGAGATAGAAAAAGTAGAAGATGAATGAAAAAAATGAAATCTGAGAGGAAATTATGGAGAAGAAGAAGTAAGAAATATGGAGAATGTGAAGAGAAAAAGGAGGAGCAAAAGAAGAGTTGAATAAAAACATGAAAGAATCTAAGAAAGAGAAGGGAAAAAAAATAAAGAAGAAATAGACGAATTAGTCAGAAGAGAGAGAAAGAGAGAGAGAGAGAGAGAGAGAGAGAGAGAGAGAAGAGAGAGAGAGAGAGAGAGAGAGAGAGAGAGAGAGAGAGAGAGAGAGAGAGAGAGAGAGAGAGAGAGAGAGAGAGAGAGAGACATATTGAGAGAGAGACGGAGGTAGAGGAGAGAGAGAGAGAGAGGCAGACAGAGAGAGAAAGAGAGAGAGAGAGGCAGACAGAGAGAGAAAACAGAGAGAGAGAGGGCAGACAGAGAGAGAGAGAGAGGCAGACAGAGAGAGAGAGAGACAGTGACAGAGACAGAGAGACCAAGAGAGAGACAGAGAGAGCGCGAGGAGCGAGAGATAGAGAGGAGAAAATACAGTCAGGTAATTCCACAAGGGAACCAGACTTTTGATTCGAAAATGGAACTTGAAAACATTGGACATCTTTCTGAAAGGCAAATAGCAGATATTTCAAATAAAATCGAATAACATCTTGTTCCCGGTCGCTGTAGACATCTGTCCTCGTTAGCCAGTTACCGTAATACAGAGATACAGATATCATCTATTTCCTTCTCCTCCCTTCTTCTTCTCTCCTTTCCCCTCTCCCCTCCTCTCTTCTCTCCTTTTCCCTCTCCCCTCCTCTCTTCTCTCCTTTCCCCTCCCTCTCCCCCTCCCTCTCTTCTTCTCTCCTTTAACCTCTCCTCTCCTCTCCCTCTCTTCTCTCCTTTCCTCTCACCACTCCTCCTCTCTTCTTCTCTCCTTTCCCCTCTCCTCTCCCTCTTTTCTTCTCTCCTTTACCCTCTCCCTCTCCCCCTCCCTCTCTTCTCTCCGTTCCCTCTCCCTCTCTCCTCTCCTTTCCTCTCCCCTCCCTCTCCCCCTCCCTCTCCTCTCTTCTTCTCTCCTTTCCTCTCCCCTTTCTTCTCTCCTTTCTCTCCTCCCTCTTTCTCCTTTCCTCTCTTCTATCTTTCCCTCCCCTCTCCCCCTCCCTTCTTCTCTCCTTTCCCCTCTCCCCTCCCTCTCTTCTCTCCTTTACCTCTCCCCCTCCCTCTCTTCTCTCTTTCCCTCTCCCCCTCCTCTCTTCTCTCCTTTCCCTCTCCCTCTCCTCTCTATCTTCTCCCTCTCCTTCTCTTCCCTCCCCTCTCCCCTCCTCTCTTCTCTCCTTTTCCTCCCTCCTCTCCCTCTTTTCTTGTATCCTTCCCTCTCTCTCCCTCTTTTCTTCTCTCCTTTCCCCTCTCCTCTCCCTCTCTTCTCTCCTTTCTCTCTCCTCTCTCCCTCTCTCTTCTCTCCTTTCCCTCTCCTCTCCCTCTTTTCTTCTCTCCTTTCCCCTCTCCCTCCCTCTCTTCTTCTCTCCTTTCCCCTCTCCCCTCCCTCTCTTTCTTCTCTCCTTTCCCCTCTCCCCTCCCTCTCTTCTTCTCTCCCTTTCCCTCTTCCCCCTCCCTCTCTTCTCTCCTTTCCCCTCCCCTCTCCCCCTCTCTCACTTTCCAGCCCTTACCCTGATAATGATGATAGTGATAATGATAATGATAATAATAATGATAGCAACGATAACGATAATGATACTGATAATAATGATAATAGTACAGATAATGATAAAAATAATGATAGTAATAATGATAATAATAATGATGATGATGACATTAATGACAATGATGATGATACTAACGATAATGACAATAATGATAAAATGATGATAATAAAATGAATAATATACTAATATGATAATGTAATGATAATGATAATGATAATAGTTATAATGATAATCATAAAATGATAATGATTATAATGATAATAATGATATTAATGCAAATAGTGATAATGATAATAATAATGAAGATAATAATAATATTAATAATAATGATAAGAAGAAGAATGATAATAATAATAGTAATAATAATAATAATAATAATAATAATAATGATAATAATAATAATAATAATAATAATAATAATAATAATATAATAATAATAATAATAATAATGATAATAATAACAATGATATTGCAAATAGTGATAATGACAATAATAATAATCATAATAGTAATAATGATAATGATTGTGATAATGGATTTATTATTGTAATAATGACAATCATAATGTGTGTGTGTTTTGTGCGCGTACATGTGTGTGTGTACGTACATGTGTGTGTGTTTTACGTACATGTGTACGTATGTATGTAGACACGTGCGTCTATTGCCGAAAACATTAGCAAAAATGATGAGTCACGCGGCAATAACTCCAAAAAGCAAGGAGAGAAATGATAATAGCTTTAAACCGATCAATCATTTTTGTAACCGACTCTTTGTAGTCCGTAAAAGCATTTCATTTTTTTTTTTTTTTCTTTTTCCAACCTTCCGTTTTATTCGAAAAAGAACCGAGTAGTCATTGTCATAAAGTCATTTTAGTATCTTTGTTTTAGAATACTAAATGATAATTGTATTAGAGTTATTACTGTTATACCGTAATACCTCAGCCTGTCACGTGACTTTGAGAAATTTCATCCCCTCCCCTCCTTTACTTCCCTTCCCCTCCCCCCCTTTTGTCCCTCTCTCCCTTCCTTCCTTCTTCCCCCTCCATCTCTTTCCCCTTTCCATTCGTCGTTTGGCCTCTCTTTGTCCCTCCTTCCCCATCCTTCCCCATTCTTTCCCATTTCTTGACATCCTATTTCCTTCCCTCATTTTCTCTTGTTTATCTCATCCTCTTCCCTATCCCCTTCTTCCCCTCTACTTTCACCCATCCCTTTTCTATCCTCTCCTCTCCGTCTTCTTCATCCGTCTCCTCTTCACCCATCTCCTCCTTCCATCCACTTTCTTCACCCCTCTCCATCCACCTTTCTATCCTGCTCACCTACCTATCCCCATCCCATCCCCTCCCTTCCATCCAACCTCCCTTCCTCCACACTTCCCCCACCCTTTCCACCCCTCACCCCTTTTTCCAACCTCCAATCCACCTCCCTCACCCTTTCCTCCCCCCCCCACCCCCCAATCCATCCACCCATCCACCTACCTATCCTCCCTCAAATCCCAGCTACATCCTGGCCCCATGCCAACCACCCCAGTGCCTATGACAGGGAGCCCGTGCGCCTGTCATGGCACGCTAACATAACAACGACCTTAGTTGACCTTCTCTTTAGGATTATGTCATCCGGGAATCTCCGAAGACAATGATCTTTCTTAAGGAAAAGTTTATGGACTGGGAGACTTCTTTAAGGGTTGTGTTTGTGGAGAAAATATTATCATTATCATAACTGGTTTGGGTCTTTCTTTTTAATGTTTTGGGTCGTAAAGAGAGGGGGAGGGAGAAGGGAGGGAGAGAGGGGGGAGGAGGGGAGGGAGAGGGAAGGGGAGGAGAGAGGGAGGGGAGGGAGGTAGGGAGGGAGAGGAGGGAAGGAGAGAGGGAGGGAGGGAGGGAGGGAGAGAGGGAGGGGAGAGAAGGAGGGAGAGAGAGAGAGAGAGAGAGAGATTATCGTTATTATTATCATTATTAATGTCATTATTATCAATGTTATTGGTATTATAATTATCATTATCATTATTCTATTTTTGTTATCATTATCATTATCAATGTCATCATCATCATTATCATCATTATTATCTTTGTTATCATCATTATTGTTTTTATTATCAACATTGTTATCATCATTATCATTATTATCATCATTACCATGGCTATTATTAACATTATTGTTATTGCTACTACTACTACTACTACTATCACTTTTGTTATCATCGTTGTTATTATTACTATTATCATTGTCATGATTATTATTAGTAGTAACACTATTATTACTATTATGTTCATTATCATTATCATATTTACTATTAGCGTTAATTTTTTTTCTCTTTTCTTAATATCACCGCTATTATTATTATCATTATCATAATAAGAATCATTTTTATTATTATCATTATTATTATCATTGTCATTATCATCTGCATTATTACTATCATTATATTTGATAATAGTCTTATCATTATCATTACTTTCGTTGTTATTGTTATTATCATTATTCATCATTATCATCATTGTCATTATCATTATCATTGTTATGTTTATTCTTATCATCCTTATTATGATTATCATCATTATGGTTATTATTATTATTATCATTATTATCACCATTATTGTCATCATCATCATTATTGCCATGTTATTATTATTATCAATGTTACTATTATCATCTTTATTATCATAATTATGATAAATGTGTGTGTACGTATATATGTTTTTTTATAATTATTGTTATTATTTTCATCTGTGTTATCATTATTTATCATAATTCTTATTTCCTTCTTACCATATTAAATTATTATATCATTATTATTATCTTCATCATCATCATTATTATCATTATCATTATTTTTACAACTAATGTTATTTCTCTCAATTTTCAAACTATTGTTAGTCCTTATCAACCTATGTTATTTCTCTCAATTTTTATTGTTACTATAACCATTATCATCATTATTGTTGATATAAATGTTATTTCTATCACCCATCTTCTTCGTCTTCTTTCAATTGCAGTATTTGCAGCAACAGTACTATCATTATCATTATCATTTTGTCAATATCATCATTATTGCTTATATTCATGTTGCATGCTTTTGTTATCATTATCACCATCATCATTATCATAATTTTCATTATCATCAATCATTTCATAGTACTACTATCATCCTTATCTACCTACGTCTGTCATTTTTACCAT
>NW_020871058.1:110214-112714 GCF_003789085.1 Penaeus vannamei
AGGCGGCAGGGAATTCGTATTTTTTGAAATGGCAGGGAAAATTCGGTATTTTTTTGAGGCGGCAGGGGAAAATTCGGTATTTTTTTGAGGCGGCAGGGGAAAATCGGTATTTTTTGAAATGGCAGGGGGAAAATTCGGTATTTTTTGAAATGGCAGGGAAAATAAATATTTTTTGAGGCGGCAGGGGAAAATTCGGTATTTTTTGATGGCAGGGGAAAATTCGGTATTTTTGGCGGAAAATTCGTATTTTTGAGGAGGCAGGGGAAAATTCGGTATTTTTTGAAATGGCAGGGGAAAATTCGGGTATTTTTTGAAATGCAGGGGAAAATTTCGGTATTTTTGGGCGGAGGGGAAATTCGGTATTTTTTGAAAATGGCAGGGGAAAATTCGGTTATTTTTGAAATGGCAGGGAAAATTCGGTGAGGGCAGGGGAAATTCGTATTTTTGAATGGCAGGGGAAAAATTCGGTATTTTTTTGAAATTCGTATTTTTTGGCAGGGGAAAATTCGGTATTTTTTGAAAATTCGGCAGGGGAAAAATTCGGTATTTTTGAGGAGGCAGGGGAAAATTCGGTATTTTTTGAGGCGGCAGGGGAAAATTCGGTATTTTTTGAAATGGCAGGGGAAAATTCGGTATTTTTTGAGGCGGCAGGGGAAAAATTCGGTATTTTTGGGGCAGGGGAAAAAATTTTTGAAGGGCAGGGGAAATTCGGTATTTTTTGAAATGGCAGGGGAAAAATTCGGTATTTTTTTTGAAAGGCGGGGGAAAATTCGGTATTTTTTGAGGCAGGGGGAAAATTCGGTATTTTTGAGGCGGCAGGGGAAAATTCGGGTATTTTTTGAGGCGGCAGGGTATTTTTTGAGGCAGGGGAAAATTCGGTATTTTTTGAGGCAGGGGAAAATTCAGGGGGAAATTTCGGTATTTTTGCGGCAGGGGAAAATTCGGTATTTTTTGAAGGGAAATTCGGTATTTTTTTGAAAAGCAGGGAAAATTCGGTATTTTTGAGGCGGCAGGGGAAAATTCGGTATTTTTTGAGGCGGCAGGGGAAATTCGGTATTTTTGCAGGGGAAAATTCGGTATTTTTTGAGGCGGCAGGGGAAAATTCGGTATTTTTGAAATGGCAGGGGAAAATTCGGTATTTTTTGAAATGGCAGGGGAAAATTCGGTATTTTTTGGGCAGGGGAAAATTCGGTATTTTTTGAGGCGGCAGGGGAAAATTCGGTATTTTTGAAATGGCAGGGGAAAATTCGGTATTTTTTGAAATGGCAGGGGAAAATTCGGTATTTTTTGAGGCGGCAGGGGAAAATTCGGTATTTTTTGGGCGGCAGGGGAAAATTCGGTATTTTTTGAGGCAGGGGAAATTCGGTATTTTTTGAGGCGGCAGGGAAAATTCGGTATTTTTTCGGTATTTTTTTGAGGGGCAGGGAAAATTCGGTATTTTTTTTGGCAGGGGAAAATTCGGTATTTTTTGAGGGCAGGGGAAAATTCGGTTATTTTTTGAGGCGGCAGGGGAAAAATTCGGTATTTTTTGAGGCGGCAGGGGAAATTCGGTATTTTTGAGGAAATTTTTGAGGCGGCAGGGGAAAATTCGGTATTTTTTGAGGCGGCAGGGGAAAATTCCGCAGGGGAAAATTCGGTATTTTTTGAGGCGGCAGGGGGAAAATTCGGTATTTTTGAGGCGGCAGGGGAAAATTCGGTATTTTTTGATGGCAGGGGAAAATTCGGCAGGGGAAAATTCGGTATTTTTTGAGGCAGGGGAAAATTCGGTTATTTTTTGAAGGGGAAAATTCGGTATTTTTGAGGCGGCAGGGGAAATTCGGTATTTTTTGAGGCGGCAGGGAAAATTCGGTATTTTTTTGAGGCGGCAGGGGAAAATTCGGTATTTTTTTGAGCAGGGGAAAAATTCGGTATTTTTTGAGGAGGCAGGGGAAAAATTCGGTATTTTTGGCAGGGGAAAATTCGTATTTTTTGAGGCAGGGGAAATTCGTATTTTTTTGGCAGGGGAAAATTCGGTATTTTTGAGGCGGCAGGGGAAAATTCGGTATTTTTTGAGGCAGGGGAAAAGTATTTTTGGGGGAAAATTCGGTATTTTTTGAGGCGGCAGGGAAAATTCGGTATTTTTTGAGGCGGCAGGGGAAAATTCGGTATTTTTTTAGGCAGGGGAAAATTCGGTATTTTTTGAGCGGCAGGGGAAAATTCGGTATTTTTGAGGCGGCAGGGGGAAAATTCGGTATTTTTTGAAAATTCGGTATTTTTTGAGGGGGAAAATTCGGTATTTTTTGAGGCAGGGGAAAATTCGGTATTTTTTTGAGGCGGCAGGGGAAAATTCGGGTATTTTTTTGAGGCGGCAGGGAAAATTCGGTATTTTTTGAGGCGGCAGGGGAAAATTCGGTATTTTTTGAGGAGGCAGGGGAAAATTCGGTATTTTTTGAGGTGGCAGGGGAAAATTCGGTATTTTTTGCAGGGGAAAATTCGGTATTTTTGAGGAGGCAGGGAAATT
>NW_020871058.1:117714-122714 GCF_003789085.1 Penaeus vannamei
CACTTTCAAAGAGGTAGTCTACCCCCCCCCTCTTCCCCCCCCCCACCGACGCCCCCTTTCCCCATCACCCCCCTCTTCCCCCCACCCTTCACGGTATTTTTTGAGGCGGCAGGGAAAATTCGGTATTTTTTTTAATGGAGGGGAAATTCGGTATTTTTTGAAGGCGGCAGGGGAAAATTCGGTATTTTTTGAGGCGGCAGGGAAATTGAGGCGTATTTTTTGAAATGGCAGGGAAAATTCGGTATTTTGAAGGGCAGGGGAAAATTCGGTATTTTTGAGGCGGCAGGGGAAAATTCGGTATTTTTTGAGGCGCAGGGGGGAAATTCGGCAGAAAATTCGGTATTTTTGTTGAGGAGGGCAGGGGAAATTCGGTATTTTTTTGAATGGCAGGGGAAAAATCGGTATTTTTGAGGCGGCAGGGGAAAATTCGTATTTTTTGAAATGGCAGGGGAAAATTCGGTATTTTTTTAAGGCGGCGGGGAAAATTCGTTATTTTTTGAAAATGGCAGGGAAAATTCGGTATTTTTTTGAAATGGGCAGGGGAAAATTCGGTATTTTTTCAGGGAAAATTATTTTTTGAAATGGGCAGGGGAAAATTCGGTATTTTTTTAGGCAGGCAGGAAAATTCGGTATTTTTTGAATGGCAGGGAAAATTCGGTATTTTTTAATGGCAGGGGAAAATTCGGTATTTTTTTTTAGGCGGCAGGGAAAATTCGGTATTTTTTTAGGCGGCAGGGGAAAATTCGGTATTTTTTGAAATGGCAGGGGAAAATTCGGTATTTTTTAATGGCAGGGGAAAATTCGGTTTTTTGAAATGGCAGGGGAAAATTCGGTATTTTTGAAATGGCAGGGGAAAATTCGGTATTTTTGAAATGGCAGGGGAAAATTCGGTATTTTTGAAATGGCAGGGGAAAATTCGGTATTTTTTGAAATGGCAGGGGAAAATTCGGTATTTTTTGAAGTGGCAGGGGAAAATTCGGTATTTTTTGAAGTGGCAGGGGAAAATTCGTTTTTTTGAAATGGCAGGGGAAAATTCGGTATTTTGAGGAGGCAGGGAAAATTCGGTATTTTTGAAAATGGCAGGGGAAAATTCGGTATTTTTTTGGCAGGGGAAAATTCGTATTTTTTGAGGGAGGCGGGAAAATTCGGTATTTTTTGAGGAGGCAGGGGAAAATTCGGTATTTTTTGAGGGGCAGGGGAAAAATTCGGTATTTTAATTTTTTGAGGAGGCAGGGGAAAATTCGGTATTTTTGAAAGTGGCGGGGAAATTCGGTATTTTTTGAGGCGGCAGGGGAAAATTCGGTATTTTTTGAGGAGGCAGGGGAAAATTCGGTATTTTTGAGGAGGCAGGGGAAAATTCGGTATTTTTGAATGGCAGGGGAAATTCGGTATTTTTTGAAGTGGCAGGGGAAAATTCGTATTTTTTGAGGCGGCAGGGGAAATTCGGTATTTTTTTGATGGCAGGGGAAAATTTCGGTATTTTTTTGGCAGGGGAGAAATTCGGTATTTTTTGAAATGGCAGGGGAAATTCGGTATTTTTTTAGGCGGCAGGGAAAATTCGGTATTTTTTGAAAATGGCAGGGGAAAATTCGGTATTTTTGAAATGGGGAAAATTCGGTATTTTTGAAATGGCAGGTGGAAAATTCGGTATTATTTTTGAAATGGCAGGGGAAAATTCGGTATTTTTGCAGGGGAATTCGGTATTTTTGAAATGGCAGGGGAAAATTCGGTATTTTTGAATGGCAGGGGGAAATTCGGTATTTTTTTATGGCAGGGGGAAATTCGGTATTTTTTGAAATGGCAGGGAAAATTCGGTATTTTTTGAAATAGGCAGGCGGAAAATTCGGTATTTTTGAAGGCAAGGCGAAATTCGGTATTTTGAAATGGGCAGGGGAAAATTCGGGTATTTTTTGAGGGCAGGGGAAAATTCGGTATTTTTTGAAATGGCAGGGGAAAATTTCGTATTTTTTGAAATGGCAGGGAGAAAATTCGGTATTTTTGAAATGGCAAGGGAGAAAATTCGGTATTTTTTGAGGGGCAGGGAAATTCCGGTATATTTTTGAGGCAGGGCAGGGGAAAATTCGGTATTTTTTGAAAAGTGGCAGGGGAAATTCGGTATTTTTTGAAATGGCAGGAAGAAGGGGAGAAAATTCGGGTATTTTTTGAAATGGCAGGGGAAATCGTATTTTTTGAGGGGCGGCAGGAGGGAAAATTCGGTATTTTTTGAAGTGGCAGGGGGAAATTCGGTATTTTTTTGGAGGGAAAATTTGGGTATTTTTGAAATGGCAGGGGAAAATTCGGTATTTTGGAAAATGGCAAGGGGGAATTCGGTATTTTTGAGCGAGCTAGGGAGGAAATTCGGCTATTTTTAAATAGCAGGGGGATAAATTTCGATATTTTTTAAAATACGCGAGGGAAAACGGTATTTTTGAGGAGGCGGGGCAGGGGAAAAATTCGGTATTTTTTGGAAATGGCAGGGGAAAATTCGGTATTTTTTTGAAATGGCAGGGAGGAAGATTCGGTATATTGTTTTGACATAGGCAGGAAAGAGTGGAAATAGCGTGATTTTTTGAGGCAGGCAGGAAATGGTTCTGTGGAAATTCGGTATTTTTGAGGCGGCAGGAGGGAAATTGGTATTTTTTGAGGAGGTCAGGGGAAATTCGGTATTTTTTGAGGAGTGCAGGGGAAAAATTCGGTATTTTTTGAAATGGCAGGGAAGGAAAAATTCGGGGTTTTTTTGAGAGCGGCAGGGGAAAATCGGGTATTATTTGAGGCGGCAGGGAAAATTCGGTATTTTTTTGAGAGCGGCGGGTAAGGGATAAATTGGTAATTTTTTGAGGAGGCAGGGAAAAAATTGCGGTATTTTTAGCAAGTGGCAGTGGAAAATTCGGGTATTTTTTGAAAGAAGTGGCAGGGGAAATTCGGTATTTTTTGAGGCGGCAGGGGCGGAAAATTCGGTATTTTTGGAAGAATGCAGGGGGAAAATTCGGTATTTTATTTGAGGCGGCAAGGGGAAAATTCGGTATTTTGGAGAGCGGCATGGGGAAAATTTCGGTATTTTTGAGGAAGGCAGGGGAGGGAAAAAATTCGGTATTTTTGAGGAGGCGAGGGGAAAATTCGGTAATTTTTTGCAGGCGGCAGGGGAAAATTCGTATTTTTTGAGGAGGCAGGGGAAAATTTCGGTAATTTTGAGGAGCAGGGGGAATTCGGTTTTTGAATGGCAGGAGGAAATTCGTAATTTTTGAGGCGGCAGGGGGAAATTCGGGTGTATTTTTTTGAGGCGGGCAGGGGGAAAATTCGGGTATTTTTTGAGGAGGCAGGAGGGGAAAATTACGGGATATTTTTTGAAGTGGCAGGAGGTGGAATTCGGGTATTTTTTGAAAGTGGCGGGGGAAAATATCGGTATTTTTTGAGGCAGCAGGGGAGGAAATTGCGGTATTTTTTGAGAGGGCGGCAGGGGGGAAAAATTTTCCTGGTATTTTTGAGGAGGCGGGCAGGCGGGGAAAATTTTTCGGTAATTGAGAGCGGCAGGGGCGGGAAATTCGGTAATTTTTTGGAGAGGCGGCAGGGTGGAAAATTCGGTATTTTTGAGGGGGGCGGCAGGGAGGAAAATTCGGTAATTTTTTGAAGGGCGGCAGAGAGGAAAAAAATTTGGGTATTTTTTGAGGAGGAGGGGAGAAATTCGGGGTATTTTTTGGAAATGCAGGGCTAGGGGAATGAGGAAGAGGGTTGAAACAGGTTAAGGTATGAGAAAGGAAGGGTAGCGGAAGTAAAAGGGAAGAGAGAGAAGGAGAAATTATTCGGTGAGGGAGGAGAGAACGAGGAGGTATTGTTTTTTGAGGCGGGCGGAGTGGGGGAAAATTGTTTGAAATATTATCGCGAGTTATTTTTTTGAGGGCGGGATTCTAGGAGCAGGGAGGGATGGAGGGGAGAGATTCGAGGGGACGGGGAGGGCGAGGTCATTTTTGTTTTTTTTTTTTTTTTTTTTTTGTTTTTTTTTATTTTGAAATGGCCTAATTGAGGGATACATTGGATGAAGGGGGTAGGACAAAAAATTTTCGGATATTTTTTTTTTTTTTTTTTGGAGGGGGCGGCAGGGGTGGTAGGGATGTAAATAATGTTTTTCGGTTGTAATTTTTTTTTTTTTTTTTTTTTTTTTTGTTTTTTTTTTTTTTTTTTTTTTTTTTTTTTTTTTTTTTTGTTTTTTTTTTTTTTTTTTTTTTTTTTTTTTTTTTTGCAAATGGCAGAGGGGATAAGGGGATAAAATTCGGTATTTCTTATTTGTTTTGTGTGTGGTTTGGGGGGGAGGCCGGTAGGCATGGGGGAAATTGCGGGGGTATTTTTGGGTGAAATATGAGAAGCAGTGGGGTGACAATTTCACGGTATTTTTTTTGTTTTTTTTTTTTTTGTTGTTTTTTTTTAGGATTTTGTTGAATTTTTTTTGCAAAGAATGCTGAGTGGCGATGGAGGAGGGAGGGGATTTGGGGTATTGTTTTTTTTTTTTTTTTATTTTTTTTTTTTTTTTTTTATTTTGTTTTTTTTTTTTTTTTTTGTTTTTATTTTTTTTTTTGTTTTAGGAATTTAGCGCGGGCAGAAGGGAGAGGAAGCGGAGAACCGAAGAGAGGAGGAAGGAGAAAGAGAGAGGGAAATGGCGTAGAGTACCACAGAATCGTGGGAGCCGATGATGGATGAAGAGTAAAGGTCAGAGAGAGAGGAGAGAGGAAAGAGAAAGAAGGAATAGGAGAGAGGACGGGAGGGGGTGGAAGGAGGAGGAGTGGGAGAGGACGAGGGGAGGAATGGGGAGAAGGGAGGAGGTGGAGAGAGGAGTAAGGGGGGAGGAAGGGAGGAGAGAGAGGAGTGAGGAGGGAGGAAGGGGAGATGGAGGGGAGGACGAAGAGGGGGTTAGGCGAAGAGAGGGAGAGAGGAGAAAGCGCAAAGAGAGGTAGAGGAGGGGAGGGAGAGGGGAGAAGAGGGGAGGAGGCGGGAGATACGAATAGAGA
>NW_020871058.1:132714-134383 GCF_003789085.1 Penaeus vannamei
AATTAGTGTACGTATATGTTAAAAAAAGAGGCAACGACACACAGAGAGATAAATAGAGAGGGAGAGAGAGAGAGAGAAGGAGAGAGAGATAGAGAGAGGGAGAGAGGAGAGAGGGGAGAGAGAGAGAGAGGGAGAGAGAGAGAGAGAGGAAGAGAAGAGAGAAGAGAGAGAGAGAGAGAGATGAGAGAGAGAGAGAGGAAGAGAGAGAGAGAGAGAGAGAGAGAGAGAGAGAGAGGGGGGGAAGAAGAGGAAGAGAAGAGGAAAGAGGAGAAGAGGAAGAGGGAAAGGAGGAAGAGAGAGAGAGAGAGAGAGAGAGAGAGAGAGAGAGAGAGAGAGAGAGAGAGAGAGAGAGAGAGATGAGAGAGAGGAGAGAGAGAGAGAGAGAGAGAGAGAGAACAAAGGGAGAGAAAGACAAAGACACAGATTGAGGGAGAGAGATAGAGGCAGAACAAAGAGAGAGAAAAAGACAAATATATAAAGTGAGTGGAATCGTGCGTCACACAGTGATATGGCAATAAAAAAAAAGAAAAAAAAAAGAAAATCGCATAAATCCTTTTACCAATATCAATTTCGCAATATCTTAACATAAGCAGCTTTTATAAGACTGCTTCCAAGAATGTCTATGTCACGATATAATAGTAAGGCTTATTGGTATTAGGAAATGTATAAAAAATAACATAAGTTTCAATACTTGCTAAAACCACAATGCATTTCCCGTTTTCATTGAAGCATGTGATTTGAGGGATGACTCACCCAAACTTATCTGGTATTTTTTAGTCGCAACCAGATAGCTTGGAGAAGAAGGGGAAGAGAAGGAATTAGAGAGACAAGGTGGAAGAAAAGAACGAATAAAAGAGAGAGGAATGGAACGAGGAAATGCGAGGAAGAGGAAATGGAGAGAATAGAGAAGAGAATGATGATAATGACAGAGAAAAGCAGAAGAAAGAAAATGGAAGGAATGGCGAAAAAATAAAAAAATAAAAGAAAAATAATGGAAAAGAGGATAGGTTAAAAAAAGGAAGAGAAGAGAATTAAAAATAAAATCAGAGAATAAAAAGTACTGTAGAAAAAATAACAACAAATGAATAACGAATCATAAACAAAGAAGAAAACCGGAGGAAGGAAAGAGAAGCGAACAACAGCCACAAAAAAAAAAAAAAAAAAAATTGAGAACGAAGAGGCAAAAGGGAAGAGAGAATAAAAAGCGAACAAGAATTAAAGGGAAGAGAGGAAAGGGGAAGAAAAAGGGACGAAAAGAGAGGCTAGAAGAGGCAGCTTCCGTTGAGGTAACATGAACTCTCGAGACCTGCACGCCGGGTGTCGATTTTATGCCGTTCCTCTCAGCGTCGGAGGGGGGATGGGGGGATGGGGGGGAGGGAGGGAGGGACTGAGAGGAGGGGGGAAAGGAGAGGGGGTGGAAAGAGGGAGAGAGAGAGGAGGGAGGCCGCCAGGGAACCGGCGAGGGAGACAAAGAGGGACGGGGCCCGGGTGAGGGACGGAAGGGCCGAGGGAAGGAGCGTGAGAGAGGGGAAAGCGATAGGAGGTGGAAGAGAGCGAGAGGAGGGCGAGGTGGAAGGAAGGGGCAGGAGGGGGGGAAGGGGAGGGGAGGGGGCGAGAGAGGGACGGCGGGAGGGAGGGGGAAAAAGGAGAAATGGAGAAGAGGGAGGAG
>NW_020871058.1:141268-151268 GCF_003789085.1 Penaeus vannamei
GGGAGGAGGAGAGAGGGAGGAAGAGAGAGAAGAGAGAGAAGAGGGAAGAGAGAGAAGAGGAGATGAGAGAGAGAGAGAGGAGAGAGAGAGAGGAGAGAGAGAGAGACGAGAGAGAAGATGAGAGAGATTCGAGAGAAGCGATGGCGGTGGAGATCGAATGATGAGCACGCGCGCGAGAGAAGAGAGAGAGAAAGAGAGAGCGAGAGAGAGAGAGAGAGAAGAGGGAGAGACGGAGAGAGAAGAGAGAGGAGGAGAGCGAGAGAGAGAGAGAGAGAGAGAGAGATGAGAGAGAGAGAGGAGAGAGAGAGAGAAACAACAGATAGACAGTGAAACAGGACGTACACACACACACACACACACACACACACACACACACACACACACACACACACACACACACACAACACACCCCACACACACACACACAACACACACACACATACACCAAAACACACACACACACATAGATAGATAGAGAGAAAAAAGAGAAAAGAGGAGAGAGAGATAATGATAGAGAAAAAGAAAGATATAAGAAGACAATCATGTTACACTGAACGCGGCTCCGAGTAACGACGAAGCGAAATAATCCGATAAACGAATAAATAGAAAAAAAAAAAAAAAACAAATAAAACGCGAATTAAGAAATATATGAATAGATAGATAAACAAAGAGATAATAAGCAATAAATAAGATTATAGTGAATAGGAAAGACCCCAAATAAAGTTGCGAATAAAGGAAAATAATAAGAAAGGCAGGGAAAGAGAGCAAGAGAGACAAGAAGAAAGAAAAGAGAAGGAGAAAGGAAAAAGAGAAAAGAGAGACAGGAAGAGAAAGAGGAAAGACGAGGAGAGAGGCAATCAGAGAAAAGGGAGGGGAAGAGGAAAGAGAGAAAAGGAAGAGAGGGAGAGAATTGAGAAAGAGAGAAAGAGGAGAGTAAGGAGAAGGAGAGAGAAATGAGGGGAAAGAAAGGAGAGAAAGAGAGAAAAAAAGGAAAGGCGGAGAGGAAAGAGAGAAAGAAAATGTAAGGATGAGAAAAAGAGAGAAAAGGGATGTAAGCAGAGAAAGAGAGAGAGAGAGGCAAGGAGAGAAATAGAGAAAGAGAGAAAGAAAGGCAAGGAGAGAAAGAGGAGAGGAGAGAGAGGAAGCAGGTGGGCGCGGCGTTTAAGCAGGTCAGGGCTGTGGAAGAGGATGGAGGAGGAGAAGGAAGGAGGAGAAGGAGGGGGAAGAAAAGGAGGAGAGGAGGAGCAAAGAATAATGATGAAGATAATGATAAGTAGGAAAGGGGAAGGAGGAGGGAGAGAAATAAAAGAAGGAGAGGAGAAGGAGGAGGAGAAGAGGGGAGGAGGAACACACACAGACACACACATACACACACACCACCACACATATATACACACACACACACACCACACATGCATATATATATATATATATAATATAGTATATATATATATATATATATATATATAATATTATATATAATATATATATATGAATATATATATAAAGAAGAAGAAAAAGAGTAGTAGGAGGAAGAGGAGGAGGAAGAGCAGGAGGAGGAAGAGGAGGGAGAGGAGGAGGAAGAGAAGGAGGAAAAGGGAGGAAGAAAGGAGAGGAGGAGGAGGAAGTGGAGGAGGAGGAGGAAGATGAGAAGCAAGAGAAGGAAGAATAGAGAGAAGAAGAAGGAGCAGAGGAGAGAGGGGAGGAGGGAGGAAAGGAGGAGGAAGAAGAAGAGGAGGAGGAGAGGAGAAGAGGAGGAGCAAAGAGAGAAGGAGAAGAGAAGCAAGAGGAGCAAGAAATAGGAGGATGAGGAGGAAGAAGAGGAGGAGGAGGAAGAAGAGGGAGGGAAGAGGAGAAGAGGAGGAGGAGGAGGCAAGAGGGAGGAGGAGAGGAGGAGAAGGGGAGGGGCAAGGCAAGCTAGAATGGAAGGAAGTGGTCTAGTTAATGCAATAGGCAGGAGGAGGAGGGGAGGGGGAAGGGAGGGGTAACCTCAAGCACCCCTTCCCCCCCCCTCACTCTTCCTCATTACTCTTTCGTATATTCTATTCTTTCGGACACATTTCTTCTTATTTCTGCTTCGTGTTAACATATCAATTCCACGATTTTTTGTTGATGTGAAGGGGAAGTGTCTGTTATTGATGTTTCATTTTGGTCCCAGCGGTCAGCTCTCTCTTTCCCTCTCCCTCTTCTCTCCCTTCTTTTCCTTCCACATCTCCCCTCTTTCCCTCGGTCTCTCTCTGTATCCCTCTCTTTCGGACAAATTCCCCTCTCCTTTCTCGCGCTTCTGGTTATTCTCGCTCCATTCCCTCTCTCCTCTTCTCTCCTCCTCCCGTCGCCTCTCATCCCCTCTGTTTTCTTCTCTCCTCTCCTTCTTCCCTCTCTCCCTACCCCAAATCCCCCTCCCTTTTCCACACCTCTTCCTCCTTTTTTCTTTTTCTCTTTCTTTCCATTCTGTCTTCTGTACAGCATCGCTTCCTCACTCTCCACTCTTCTTTTCCTTCTCCCTCATCTTTCGTTATCTTTCCTCAACCAAGCTTCCCCTTCCTTTCTCCCCCATCTCTCCCTCTTCTCTCCTCCTCCCCTCACCCCTCTCCCTACCCTCCTCTCCCCTCACCAAAACCCTTCCCTTAATTCCCCCTCTCCCTTCACCTTCTCCCTCTCCCCCTTATCCTTTTTCCCTATCTCCCTTCCTCATCCCCTCTTTTTTTCTCATATTATCTTACTTTTTCCATTTTACCCTACCCTCTTCCAAATCCTCCCCTTCCCACCCGCTACTTCATTTCCCTCTTTTCTCTTCTCTCTCTCACCTACCTTCTCTTCCTCCTTTCCCTTTCTCCTCTTCTCTCTCGCCCCCTCTTCCTCCCCTTCCCCTTTCCCCTCTTCTCTCTCCACCTCGCCCTCTTCCTCCCTTCCCTTTCTCCTTCTCCTCTCTCCACCTCGCCCTCTCTTCCTCCCCTTCCCCTTTCCCCTCTTCTTCTCCCTCTTTTCTCCCTTCCCGTTTCCCCTCTCTCTCTCCTCTCTTCCTCCCTTCTCATTTCCCCTCTTCTCCTTCTCTCCCTCCCCTCACCCTTCCAGTCTCCCTCTCTTCCTCCATTCCCATTTCCCCTTCCCATTTCCCCTCTTCTCTCTCTCTTCCTCCCTTTCCCTTTCCCCTCTTCTTCCTCCCTTCCCCTTCCCCAGCCTCCCTTCCCTCCTCCCCCTCTTCCTCCTTTCCCTTCCCCTCTCCTTCCCTTCCCCTTCCCCCCTTCTCCCTCCTTCCTCCCTTCCCTCCCTCCCTCCCCTCCCTCCCCTCACCCTTCCAGTGTCTCACCCCGGATCTTTCTCTCTTTGTTTGTCAACTTGGCCCAATCACCTTTGCATGCATAAGCTGCGTGCATACATGGCGGGCATGCGGAGAGAGGCGGGGTGAGGTGGGAGGGGAGGGAGGGAGGGAGGGTGAGGGTGAGTTGGAGGGAGGGAGGGAGGGAGGGGGGAGAGGGGAGAGGCGAGGGTTGAGGTGGGAGAGGGAGGGAGGGAGCTAGGGAGAGGGAGAGGGCGAGGGTGAGGTGGGAGGGGGAGGAGGGAGGAGGAAGGAGGGAGGTAGAGGAGGGCGAGGTGGGAGGAAGGAGGAGGGAGAGAGAGAGGGGAAAGTGGGGAGGGGGAGGGAGAGAGGAGGGCGGGGGTGAGGTGGAGAGGGCGAGGGTGAGGTGGGAGGAGGGAGGGAGGGGATGAGAGGGGGAAGGAGGGATAGAGGATGAAGGCATGAGAAAGAGAAGGAGAGAGGAAAGGGAGGATGGAGAAAGAGAGAAGACAATGTAGGAGGGGAAGAAGAAGAAGAAGAAAGAAGAAGAAAGAAGAAGAAGAAGAAGAAAGAGAGAGAGAGAGAGAGAGAAGAGAGAGAGAGAGAGAGAGAGAGCAGGAGAGAGAGAGAGAGAGAGAGAGAGAGAGAGAGAGAGAGAGAGAGAGAGAGAGAGAGAGAGAGAGAGAGAGAGAGAGACAGAGAGAGAGAGAGAGAGAGAGAGAGAGAGAGAGATAGAGAGAGAGAGAGACAGATAGACAAACAAACAGACAGAAGAGACTGATTAGAGAGGGATATGGGATGAGATAGAAGATAAAGGAAAAAGACAGGACCAGAGAGAACCAAAAGAAAAAAAAAAAGAAAAATAAATAAACAGTCTTTGAAAGCCAGATTCCCACAACCCGCCACGTGGTCCCCTCAGCCATGACCAACCGCCCACATCATCTCATCACAATCCGCCAATATTCCCCCTCCCCCCTTCCCCCCTTTCTCCCTCCCCCTTCCTCCTTCTCCCCCTCCCCCCTCCTCCTTTCCCCCACTCCCCCTTCTCCTTCCCCCTTCCCCTTCCCCCCTTCCTCCTTCTCCCCCTCCCCCTTCCTCCTTCTCCCCCTCCCCCCTTCCTCCTTCTCTCCCCTCCCCCTTCCTCCTTCTCCCCTCCCCCCTCCCTTCTCCCCCTTTCCCCCTTCTCCCCCTCCCCTCCCCCTCTCCCCCTTCCTCCTTCTCCCCTTCCCCCCCTCCTTCCCCCTCCCCCCTTCCCCCTTCTCCCCCTCCCCCTCTCTCCCCTTCCCCCCCTCCTCCTTCTCCCCCTCCCTCCTTCCTCCTTCTCCCCCTCCCCCCTTCCCCCTTAGCAAAATCCTACACTTAAGCCCAAGGAACCCAGAAGACGCGAGCTAGAAAAAAAGAAAGAAAAAGAAAAAAAAGAAAAGAAAAGAAGAAGAGAAAAAAAAAAAAAACTCGACGAAGAGACCAATGACTCCTCCCTACCTCCCCCCCCCCCCGGCACGGCAAAGAAGACAAAAAAAAAAGAAAGAAAGAAAGAAAAAAAACCAATGCCTCCTTTCCCCCCCCCCCGGCACGGCAGAGAAAGACCAAAATAACAAAAAAACAAAAACAAAAAAACAAACCAAAAAAAACAACACCCCCCAAAAAAAAGGAAAAAAAAAGAAAAACAAAAGCGAATCTCAGACACACAGACAAAGACGAGCACAACCCACGTAATCACTCACCCTTCTACACCCACTTGATTCATCGGTTTTACTCATCGCTCACTCACTCTCAGCGCCCCCCTCCTTCCCCCCCCTCCTCCTAGCCCCTCACCCTCACCCCCCCCCTTACACACGCGCAGGTGGTTGATTGTCTAGACCAGAAGGAGAGGGGGGAGAGGGGAGAGGGGGAGAGGGGCGAAGGAAGGGTTAAGAGAGGAGGAGGAAGGGAGGAAGGAGGAGGAAGGACAGGAGGAAGTGGGAGGGATGGATAGGAGGAAGGAGGGAAGAGGAGGAAGAAGGGAGGAGGATGGAAAAAGGTGGAGGAGGAAGGGGGAAAGAGGAGGAGGAGGAGAAGTGGGAGGAAGGAGGAAGAGGGATGGAGAAGGAGGAAGAAGGAAGAAAGAGGTGGATGAGGATGAGGAAGAGGATGAGGAAGAGGAGGGGAAGAAGAGAAAGTAGAACTAAGAAAAAGATAAGAAGATGAAATACAAGAAATAGAAGGAAGGTCGTAAAAAACAAAAACAAAAAAAAAACAAAAAAAAGAGAATGCAAAGACAGAATCAGATAAACGAGCGAATAACAGGGGGAGGAAGAAGGGAAATGTTCAAGTGAGTCACAAAATGAGTCAGGAAATGGAGTCAGGGATGAGTCACAGCGTCACTGAGTCCCCTCCCCCCTCCCCTCCCCTCCCCTCCCCCTCCTCTTCCAGCGGAAAGGGGAGGGGGAAAGGGGGTGGGAGAAGGGGAAGGGGAGAAGGGGGAGAGAGGAGAAGGGGGAGAAATAGGGGGGAGGAGGAGAAGGGGGGGAGTAGGAGGGAAAGAGGGAGAAGGGAAAGAGGGAGAAGGGGGAGAGAGGGAGAAGGGGGGGAGAGAGAGAGAAGGGAGGGAGTAGGGGGGAGGAGGGGGAAGGGGAAGAGAGGGAGAAGGGAGAGAGAGAGAAGGGGAGGAGAGTAGGGGAGAGAGATGGAGAAGGGGGAGGAGAATAGGGAGGAGGAGGGAGAAGGGAGGAGAGTAGGGGGAGGAGGGGGGAGAAGAAGGAGGAGGAGGGAGAAGGGAAGTGGAAATGCCAGTGTGTGCGCGTGTCTGCCAGTCTCTCTCTCGTCTTTTCTTTGTCTTCTTTATCTATTTACCCATTCTCTTTATCTGTCTATTTGTTTATCTATCTCGCTAAATGTTTGCGAGTTTGCTTACACGAGTGAGTGAATGAGTAGGTGAGTGAGTGAATTCGTGAGTGAGTAGACTAGTAATTGAGAAAATGAGTAAACTGGTAATTGAGTGAACTTAGCAAGTGGGTTGAGTGAGTAAGTGAGTGAGTGAGTAAACTTGTGAATGAGTGAGTGAGTGAGTGAGAAATAAGTAAACTGGTAATTGAGGGAATTTAGCAAGTGGAGTGAGTGAGTGAGTAAGTAAGTGAGTGAGTGAACTTGTGAATGAGTGAGTGAGTGAGGGTGTGTATTCACGTATAACACACTACACAGCAGAATTAATTTAATTTCTATCGTGGAGGAACAACACTCATCATTACTTTAACATCAATTCAATTTCTTGTCCATTTTCTTTTATCCATTTTCTTACACCTTCCTTCCTCAATACTTTCCTCTCCTCCTTCCTCTCTCCCTCCCTTCACTCGACCCTCGGGAACGTGAAGTGAAGTGAAGGGACCACGAAGGGGGGATGGGAGGGGACAGGGAGGGGGAGGGGAAGGGGGAGGAGGGGGGAGGGGAAGGGGGGAGGGGAGGGGGAAGGGGGGGAGGGGGGAAGGGGGAAGGGGTGGCTCACTCGACCCTCGGGAACGTGAAGTGAAGTGAAGGACCACGAAGGGGGGAATGGGGAGGGGGGAGGGGGGAGGGGAGGGGGTAAAAATGAGGGGGGAGGTGGGGGAGGGGTGAAATGAGGCGACAAGACTGACCCCGACCCAGGCTCACACGACCCTTGAGAGAGCAATCCTTCCGAAGGACCTGAAAACGACCTGAAAACGGCCTGGAAACGACTTGACCTTGACCTTTTAGCTTTGATTCTGACCCCCTTACAGGTCTCCCGAGATATTTTGGGCCCCTTTTTATAGATAATCATTACCGAACTTCGAGGCTCACCTTTGACCTTGTGACCCCCTTCCTCCCTCCTCCTCCTCCTCTTCCTCCCTCCTCACTCTCCCTCTCTCTCTCTTTCCCTTACTCTCACTATCCTCTCCTTTACTTCCCTCCTTTCCCCTCCGTTCTTTTCCCCTTTCTTCTTCTCTTCCCCTCACCCTATTCGCTTCCTCCCTGTCTCTCCTCTTTCTCTCCCCCTCTTCTCTTAATTATTACTTTCGAGGTTTTGAATTTATAATTCTCACTTTCCTATACTTTTTTTCTTTTATATTTTGTTTTTCTATTTGTTTATATTTTTTCCTCTTTCTCTTGCCATCTGTCTATTTCTTATCTCTTCGCATACCTTATTCTGTCTGTCTTTTCTGTCTCTTCTCTCTCTGTCTCTCCTCTCTCTCTCTCTCTCTCTCTCTCTCTCTCTCTCTCTCTCTCTCTCTCTCTCTCTCTCTCTCCTCTCTCTCTCATCTCTCTCCTCTCCTCCCTCTCTCTCTCTCTCTCTCCCTCCCTCTCCTCTCTCTCCCTCCTCCTCCCCTTCCTTCCTCTCTCCCCCTCTCCCTCCCTTCCCTCTTCCTCTCTCTCCTCCCTCCTTCCTTCTTCCCTCCCTCCCTCCCTCCCTCCCTCCCTCCCTCCCTCCCCCTCCTCCCTCATCTATCTCCCATCAAGCAGTGTCTCTCCAACACAGAGACTCCTTCAGTGCGACTCGCCCCCAAACTTTACTTGGGTAATTAAATCTAACTCATTAAAAACGGATAAAATAGAGAGGAGAGAACGAGGAAAAACAAAGGGAATGTTGTGTGGGTGTTTATATAATGCACACACACATACTCACAAACACACAGACACAACACACAACACGCACACACACACACACACACACACACACACACACACACACACACACACACACACACACACACACACACACACACACACACACAACACAACACACACACACACAACACACACACACAACACAAACATACACGCACAAATGCACACACATACACACATATCAATCTATCTACCTACCTATTGGCTATATATCTATCAGTTTCTAAATGTATTACACGCCACACACACACAACACGCACGAGCACACACACGGCAACACTCTCTCTTCATCTCTCTCTCTCTTCGTCTCTCTCTCTCTCTCTCTCTCTCTCTCTCTCTCTCTCTCTCTCTCTCTCTCTCTCTCCTCTCTCCCTCTCTCTTCTCTCTCTCTTCTCCTCTCCTCTCTCTCTCTTCTCTTCTCTCTCTCTCTCATCTCTCTCTCTCTCTCTTCTCTCTCTCACTCGTCTCTCTCTCTCTTCACACACACACACGACCCGCGCCTTTATCTATCTATCTAAATATCTGTCAGTCTGTCTTGAGAAAGTGAGAAAGAAATGAACGAAAAAGAAAGAGAGAGAGATATAGAAAGTGGAAATCACTCAGATAAGAAATGAACCGAAACAAAAAAAGTAGAAAGGGAGAGACACGCAAAATGATCATTCCTCCCCTCCCTCCCCCCTCGTTATCCAGTCCCCTCCATCTTGCTTTATACCTTTGTCATCAACGGCCTTCCCCCTCTGCCCCTCTCTTTTCCCCTCTTCCACTCTCTTCCCTTCTCTTTCCTCCTCTTCCCCTTCCAATCTCTTTTCCCTTCTTCCACTCTCTTTTCCTCCTTTCCCCCCTCTTTTCCGCTTATCTTTCTCCTCTTTTCCCTCTTCCACTCTCTTCTCTTCTTTCTCTTCCCTCTTTTTTCCCTTTTACCGTTTTCTTTCCTCCTCTCCCCCTCTCATTTCCCCTCTTCCAATCTCTTTTCCTTCTTTCACTCTATTCCCTTCTCTATCCTCCTCTTCCCCTCTTCAACTCTCTTCTCCCCTCTTCCACTCTCTTCCCTTCTCTTTCCTCCTCTTCTACTCCCTTCCCTTTCTCTTTTCTTTCCCACTTCTTTTCCCCTTCTTCCCTCTCTTCCCTTCTCTTTTCTCCTCTCCCCCCTCTCATTTTCCCCTTTTCCGCTCTCTTCCCCCATTTTCCCTCTCTTTCGTCCTCTTCCACTCTCATCCTTTTCATTTCCCATCTTCCCCTCTCTTTCCCCTTCCCCTTCTCTTTCCTCCTCTTCCCCTCTCTTATCCCCTCTTCCCTTCTTTCCGCCCCTCCCTCTCCCTCCTCCCCCCCTTCCCCCTTCCCAATCACCCCAAGTTCGTTCCAGACGAGAAGCGCGGGTGAGTAGAAGAGGAGGAGGAGGGGGGGGGGCAGCCAGAGGGAAGGGGGGAAGGGGGTGTTAGGCGTCAGTGTGGCACCAACCCCCCCGCCCCCCTCCCCCCTTTCCCCCACTTTTCGATGGTGGCGTTAAGAGTGCCATGGGCGTGGCACTGTGTCAGGGCGCCTGTCACTTCCCGGGCTGGGAGGGGTGGGGGGGTAGGGGAGGCGGCGGAGTGGTGTTAGGGGAGGGAGGCGGGAGGGGGGGAGGGGGATAGAGAGACGGAGGGAAAAGCGGATAGAAAGGAAAGGAAAAGGAGAAGGAAGAGGAGGGGAGAAGGAGAAGGAGGAGGATTGGGAGGCAGAGGAGGGAGAAGTGAAGGTAAAAAAAGAAGGAAGAGAGGAGAGGGATGGGGAAAGGGGCACAGAGAGAGGGAGAGAGAGGGAGAGGGGCATGATGAGAGAAGGAGATAGAGAAAATAAATAAGAACAAGAGAAGAGAGAAAGAGATAGATATTATAAATATATATATATATATATATATATATATATATATATATATATATATGTATAATAAATATTATATATATACATTTGTTATACGTTATATATATATACATATACTATATATATATATATATATATATATATATATATACATATATATATATATATATATATATATATATGTATATGTGTGTGTGTGTGGTGTGTGTGTGTGTGTGTGTGTGTGTGTGTGTGTGTGTG
>NW_020871058.1:153768-165763 GCF_003789085.1 Penaeus vannamei
TCGCTACCTCTCTCTCTGTCTGTGTCGCTCGCATCTCTCGACGTTCTCATTCCTCTCTCTCCTCTCTCTCGTCTCTCTCTCTCTTTCTACTAATATATAGCATATAGTAGTATTTATATATATATAATATATATATGTATATATAGATAGATATAATGTATATAAATATTATAGTAATATATCGTGATAATGAGAAGAGGATAGAAAGATACGTATACATGTAATATAATGGTGAGCCCGGGATGATAGGAGCGAGTATATATAAGTAATAGAAGTGAGAGAGTAAGTAGATGAGTAATAAGAGGAGAAGAGGAGAGGTATATAAGTAGAGAGAGAGAGTGAGAAATAATGAAGAGGAGAGAATATTAACGGAGACTCATGAGTATATTTATTATGTAACTACTATTATCATTATTATAATTATTGAAGCATGATGATAACTGGTCATCAAAATAATCATCATTATTGTTACTATCATAAGAAAGAAAAACAGAAATAACCTTAAAATGAAAAAAAACAAAGATCAACAAACACAAAACAACAACGACAACATTTATAACAACGGCCCCAGCAACGACAAAAACATTAGCAACAACACCAGCGAAATAATAACAAATCCCTTATATGACCTTTGACCTCGGCTCATAAAGGCCAGATTTTCATTTCATCGCTTAATTTGGTCTGGATAACGTAATTCGAGAACGATAGAACATAGCAATCGGATGATGAGAATGGTAGATGTATATAGGTATAAGAGAAAAGAGATAGACATGGATAAAGATACAGAAATAGTTACTGAATAACCTTCCATTAAGTCACATACACACACGCACGCACGCACACGGCGGGCACACCCCTCACACACACACGCATACACGAACGGACACACACCCACACCCCCACCCCATCCCCCTACCGCGGCCCCCTTCCGTCCCCCGCGAAGGGCCCGTCGCGATGGCGTCCGTGCGCCCGGGAGCTCGAGGAGCGCGCGCGCGCCGCCCCGCGCCGCCCGGAGGGGAGCCCTTCGTCCCCGCGGGCCTGAGCGAGCTGTGGCCGCTGGAGCTCTTTCCTCGGAGCCGAGGTCCCGCCGTCGCCAGGGCCGTCGCAGCGCGCGCCGTCCTCCACGGTCATCCCGCTGGCGTCGTACAACGCGCCGCAGGCCAGGGCGACCCCTGGATCAGGTTCGTGCTGCGCGCGCGTGGTGGGCGGGGCCAGCGGGAGTTCCTAGAGGTGGTGCTCCGCGAGCTGGTCCTCCACCGGTCCCTCCTGCACGTGGTCGACGAGGCCTGCATCTCCGTCAGGCGCTGGAGCTTCGGCCTGGGTAGACGCGATACACGTGTGCCAGGTCGACCTGCGCCGCCTGGAGTACCGCATCGAGTCCGACGAGCAGGTCGTGTACGCGCTGGAGAAGCCCATCGAGCTGTTCGTGAGGCGGAAGGACGCCCGGCGCAGCGAGCTCGTCGTGGCCATGGTCAGGACCAACTGGCTGCAGATTCAGGTCCAGTACCAGCGGAAGCACTACCAGCTGCTGTGGTACATCGAGCCGGCGCTGAAGACGCGCTCGGACAGGCAGCAGGCGGCGCAGCGGGAGCGGAAGCAGAGGCGGGAAGAGAGGCCAGCAGACGGAGGGCCGAAGATAGGGCCAAGAGACGGCCGCCAAGGAGCGCGCGAAGGAGCTCGAGGAGAGCATGTTCCCAGGCTGCTGTTCCCTGCAGCGGTGACGACCGAAGGGCAGAAGGAGGGCAGAAGGAGGGCCGAAGGAGCCGAAGGAGGGCCGAAGGAGGCCGAAGGAGACAGAAAAAGAGCCTCCGTGTATGCATGTCACTCTCACTAATTACCTACAACGCACACCATATATACAACACACACACACACACACACTTATATAGATTTTAATCTCTCTCTCTCTCTCTCTCTCTCTCTCTCTCTCTCTCTCTCTCTCTCTCTCTTCTCTCTCTCTCTCTCTCTTCTCTCTCTCTCTCTCTCCTCTCTCTCCCCTCTCTCTCGCAGCCAGCAGCGTCCCAGCAGCAGCATCTGGGCCGAAACGTGCTGCGGCGCCTGTGGTTTCCCGGTCTCGGACCAAGGGCGCCAGAAGGGTGTGTGTGTGTGTGTGTGTGTGTGTGTGTGTGTGTGGTGTGTGTGTGTGTGTTGTGTGTGTGTGTGTGTGTGTGTGTGTGTGTGTGTGTGTGTGTGTGTAGTGTGTGTGTGTGTGTGTGTGTGTGTGTGTGTGTGTGTGTTGTGGTGTGTGTGTGTGTGTGTGTGTGTGTGTGTGTGTGTGTAAGTGTCTTAGTATAATTATACAGGTTGTATTGTAAACGTAAGTATTCGTGTATACGAAAACTAGGGTTTAACGCTTTCCAAACGACCATGCGAAAGGACGAACAGACACACACACACACACACACCACACACACACACACACACAAACAAACACACCACGTACACCCAAAAGTAAAGCCAACACATCAGCACAAACACACACACACACAAACACACACACACACCACACACACACAACACACACCAACACAAACACACACACACAGCACACACACACACACACACACACACACACAACACACACACACAAAACAACACACACAACACACACACACACACACACACACACACACACACACACACACACACACACACACACACACAACACACACACACCACACACACGCACACACACACACCACACACACACACACACACACACACACACACCGAACACAAAATTAACACTCACTCACTTATCAGCAAAAACACACACACACACGCAAACACACCACAACGCAAAACAATAAGCTTTAAAATGCGTTGAATAATGATACTGATTAAGAAATATTCGTAGTGAAAAATAACAATTGATGACGTCATGTAACTTCAGCTCAATATTTTTTTTTGTCTTCTTGAAGTGTATCTTAACAGGTGTCTTCTTTCCTCCTTGTTCATTCTTCTCTCTCTCTTTCTCTCTATTTTCTCTCTCTCTCTATCTCTCTCTCTCTCTCTCCTCCTCCGCTCTCTCTCTCTCTCTCGTCTCTCTCATCTCGTCTCTTCTCTCTCTTTTCTTATTTTTCTTCCCTCTTTTCTGCTCTGCTGTGTCTGTCTGTTATCTGTCTCTCTTCTTGTCTCCGCTTCTCTCTCTCGTCCTCTCTCTCTTTCTTTCTCTCTCATTCTCTCTTCTCTCTCTATTTTATTTAGTTCGTCTGCTTGTATCTCCCTCTCTTTTTCTCTCTCCTCTCTCATCTATCCCTTGTCCATGTCCTTCTCCTTCTTTCATCATTCCCTTTTCACTACTCTTCATGTCCTCTTGCCCTGACATGTTTTCCTTTTGTTTCTTCCCTGGTTGCTTGCTCCCTCCCATATCCCCCCTCTTCTTCATTCTTCGCTTACCGAACTCCCTCTCCTTTTCTCCCTCCTCACTTCTTTCTTCTTCCCTCCACCCTCTCATTTCTTCTTCTCACCCCCTTTCTTCTTCCTTTCAATCACCTCCCCCTCTTTCTCCGTCACCCTCTTTTCCCTCTCCTCCACTCCCATACCTCCTCCCCTCCCTCTCCCCGCTCCCCGTCGTTCCAACCGTCCTCTTCTCCCCTCCTTCCTCGCCTCCCTTCTTCGCCCTCTTGCTCCCTCCCTCGCTCCTCCCTCATCGTCCCTCTTCGCCCGTCCTCGTCGCTCCCGTCGCCCGGTTCCTGTCCGTCGCCTCGCCTTTCTGCGCCCTCCTTCCTCGCTCCCTTTTCTCCCCTCGGGCCGTGCCTCCCTCCTCTCCTCGTCCCTTCCTGCTTTTTGGATTCACCGGCCACAGCTGATCTTCTATCAGAGCAACAACGTGCCCTTTGCAACGAGTCCGTATTACACAGGCTAACTGACTATTGGGGACCCTTTAACGTAACTTAAAAAAAAACTAAAAAAACATAAAATAATTAGATAAATAGAAAAGAATTAAATAAAAAAATCTTCAAAAAACACAAACACCAGTCGCCACAGTAAACAACATACGGAACGCCCCCCGCCGCCTCCAGACACCCACAAAGCAGCAACGTATAACAACAGTAAGAAAACAACACAAATACGAATCGTTTGAGTATGTTACTGGACGTACGTTTACGACCAGAGAAGTGGTTGTTAGCAGAGGTCAGAATAGTATGTTTTGTTTTTTTTGCTATTTATTTCCTTTTGTTTCGTCCTTTTCTCTAATTTAAATTTCTTAGAGGTTATGTGGCACTTTGTTATATATGCTATGTTTAGTTAAGTCCTCTTCAAATTCTTGTCCGATGGAATGATATAATATACTATGATAGTATTGTATATATATATATTATAGGTTATATATATAATTAATATATATCAAGATATTATTATAGTATCAGTATATAATATAATAACATAAATATAACATATATATAGTAGGTATATATCAATATATAACATAAATACATACATACATACAGATATATAATATAATATAATATATATATTATACATATATATATATATATATATACATTATATACTTATATAATACTATCAAAAATAGTATATATATAATATTATATATATTATATAGTGTGTATAATATATGTGTGTATTGTGTGTGTGGTGTTGTGTGTGTGTGTGTGTGTGTGTGTGTGTGTGTGTGTGTGTGTGTGTGTGTGTGTGTGTGTGTGTGTGTGTGTGTGTGTGTGTGTGTGTGTGTGTGTGTGTGTGTGTGGTGTGTGTGTGTGTGTGTGTGTGTGTGTGTGGTGTGTGTGTGTGTGTGTGTGTGTGTGTGTTGTGTGTGTGTGGTGTGTGTGTGTGTGTGTATGTGTGTGTGTGTGTATGTGTGTGTGTGTGTATGTGTGTGTGTGTGTGTGTGTGTGTGTGTTGTGTGTGTGTGTGTGTGTGTGTGTGTGTGTGTGTGTGTGTGTGTGTGTGTGTGTGTGTGTGTGTGTGTGTGTGTGTGTGTGTGTGCATGTATGTGTGCGTTTTGCGTGCGAGAATAATGTGTGGATTGTGGATGTAAGAGTATATGCGTTGTACAGAGAGAGGTCCAGTGGGTGTGGATATGTGGATGCATGAACAAAGTAGTGAATGCATGTATATATAAACCGTATGTGCATGTGTAGGTAGAGAGAGAGATCCAGGTACAGAGGTTGGATGTGGAGTCGAAGGATGTGGAGTAGAAGAAGTACAGATGTGGAGTTGGAAGGGTGGAGTCAAAAGAGTGGTCATGTGGAGATGTGGAGTTGGAAGGAGTTAAGAGAGTGGGAATGTGGAGTTGGAAAGCCGGAGATAAAAGAGTAGTAATGTGATGTGGAGTAGGAAGGGTGGAGAAAAAAAGTGTTATGTGGAGTTGGAAGAGTGGAGTTAGAGAGTAGCAATGTGGAGTTAAAAGAGCAGCAATGTGGCGTGGAGTGGGAAGGGTGGAGTAAAAAAAGTGGCAATGTGATGTAAAGCTGGAAGGGTGGAGTACAAAAAAATGGAAATGTGGAGTTGGAAGAGTGGAGTTAAAAGAGCAGTAATGTGGAGTGGAGTTGGAAAGGTGGAGTCAAAGGAGTCGTAATGTGGAGTCGGAAGAGTGGAGTTAAGAGAGTGGCAACGTGGAGTTAAAAGAGCAGTAATGTGGAGTGGAGTGGGAAGGGTGGAGAAAAAAAGTGGTTATGTGGAGTTGGAAGTGGAGTTAAAAGAGCAGTAATGTGGAGTTAAAAGAGCAGCAATGTGGAGTGGAGCGGGAAGGGTGGAGTCAAGAGAGCGGCCGTGTGGAGACGTGGAGGCGCGGAGTGGAAGCGGCAGGTGTGGCAGCATTTGCCGCTTCGTAATTATCACCATTTGCAACAAACACGCAACACCTGTTCGGCTACTGGTGGTAGGTTGGGGAGGGGGAGGGGTGGCAGATGGAGGGGGAGGGTGGCGAAGGGGGGGGTGGAGGGGGGGGCTGAGACAGATGGAGGGGAGGGGTAAGGGAAGGGGGGGGTAGGGGTAGGGGGATGGGGGTGGCGGAGGGAGGAGGGGGTGGGGGGGGAGGACCGAGGTAGATGAGAGGGGAAGGGAGGGGTGGTAAGTCCGGTGGAGTAGGGGGTAAGGGAAGGGTGGGAGGGGGTAGGGGGGTGGGGTGGAGGGGGGGGTGGGGGGAGGGGTAGGGAGGGGGGGAGGTAGGGGAAGGGGGGGAAGGTTTGGTAGGAAGGGGTGAGGGTAAAGGGGGTAGGGCTGAGGCAGATGGAGGGGAGGGGGGTCAGGCCGAGTGGAGTAGGGGGTAGGAGGAGGGAGTGGGGAGTGTTTAGAGATAAGGGGGGGGGCTAGAACAGATGGAAGGAAGGGGTTTGGAGGGGGATAAGGGGCGGGGAGGGGAGGGGTAGAGGGGACAAGACAGATGGGTGGGGGGGAGGGGGAGTGAGGAGCGGGGATAATTTTTTTTTTTGGGGGGAGGGGAGAATATTAAACATGACGGCATTTGATAATAACGATAACAAAATGGTAGATAAGAATGCTGATGAGAAAGAAAAAGAAAAATAATGATGGTAATGTTGATAATATAAAACTGTAATAATAAAATCAATAATATTGACTACAATAATAGTAATGATAATAGTCATTATGGTTTAAAAGATTATGATGATAATGATAGTAATAATGGTGGCAATTGTAACAATAGTAGTAAAAGGAATGATGATATTAATGATGATATCAATGATATTATAAAAACGTAAATGATAATGATAATGGTAATAACGATAAAAGTGATAAGATAATAAGATAAAGTGATAATGGTAATAATGATAAAAGTAATAATGGTAATAATGACAAAATGATGTTAATAATAATAATGATAATATAAGTAGTAATGATAAGAGTAATAAAGATAATAATGAAAATTATAATAATAATGATGGTGATAATGATAATAATAGTAGGAATAATAACACCATCAATTAATAATGATACTGATAATAATAATAATAATAATAATAATAGTAATGACAATAATGATAATGATAACAATAATAATTTTTATAATAATTCATTATCATTATCATAATCATGATAACAACAACAATAACAATAGTGATGATAAAAATGATAGTAATAATAACAATATTGATGATAATAACAATAAAACGATAATAACAATAATAATGAAAGATAATAGCAATAATAATGTTTATAACAAAAAAAAAAAAAGATATTGTGATAGACAATGATGATAGTAATAGTGATGATAATAATAATAATGATGATGATAATGTTGAAGATGATAATGATAATGATATTAATAATGATGATAACGACAACTACTATAAGAAAAACAAATGATAACAATAGAAACATTGGTAATAATAATAACAATAATAATGATAATAACAATAATAATAATAATAACAATAATAATGATAATAATAATAACACAATAATAATAATAATAATAAATAATAATATAATAATGAATGATATAATAATAATAATAACAATAATAAGTTTGATAATAATAATCACAATAAAATAATGATAATGATAATGATATTAACTAGAATCACACAGAGAGCGCATACCTCCGCCAAGGCAATGGGGTCACTGACGCTATAAAAATATTCATACAAATTGAAGGGCAAAGAGGAGTAGAAAAGAGAGTGAGTAAGAGGAAAATAAAATAAAAACGGTGATGATAACGATGACGATAACGAATGATGGTGATAATAATGATGGTGTTGATGAAACATATGAACAGTAGTCATAATAATAGTAATAAATAATATTGTAAGAATAATAGTAAGAATAATAGTAAGAATAATAATGTAAGAAATAATAGTAAGAATAATAATGTAAGAATATAAGAATAATAGTAAGAATAACAGTAATAATAATAATATGGATAATGATGACAATAAAACGATAATAAAAATAACATTATCGTTACATTAAAATAACCTTTCTCGAACACACTGGCGATGTCCGGAAACAAGACCTTCTTGGCGGAAGTGAGACAGACAATATTTTGACAAGAGGGGTATCTATTATAAATAAAAAAATCCCATATCCGGATCTAGTAACATCTGGTAAAAACCTATTCATAACTCCTTGAGCTACCCTGCTAACCGACGAACAAACAAACTAACTAACCTACGTGCCCAATGATAATCTCCTTGGCAGAGGTAATAATGATAATAATGATGAAAATGATAATAACGATAATAACCATAACGATGATAAAGATCATAATGCTGATAATAAGGATATTGATAATAACGATAATAATAATGATATCAATAACAACAACAACAACCAAAAATACTACTACTACTACTACTACTAATGGTGATCTTAATAACAATCATAATAAAAATACCATAATGATATCAATAAAAAATAACAATAATGATGATAGAATGAACATTAAGCAATGCTAAATACAATTTAATTCATTCCAAAAAATGCCAGAATTTTCTCCCAAATTTCCATTTTATCTTTTCCGATCTTCAACACTTGCTTAATATATTTTTTCATTAACGTATATTCTAGTTCATCTTTATTTATCCATCAATTAGTTCACTTTATCACTTTCGTCCTCTTCATCCCACACCTGTGCACAAGTGTTCAGTAAGTCTGAATATAACTGTGAGTGAAGTGGATATTGAGAAGAGTCCGTGAATTCGCGAGAGGAAGTGAAGGTATGACTCATGTAGTTTTATTTTTTTTGTTTTGTTCTTTCTGCTTGTTTGGTTTTCTCTCTCTTGTTGTTTTTGTTTCTTTTTGGTTGTGTTTGTTATTTGTCTGATTATCTACCTATTTTCATATTTTCTGATTTGTCTGCCTGATTGCTGTCTTGTCTAATTCATTTGTTTATCTGTCGTTTGTTCATATCTACCGATTTTTTTTTTCCCGTCTCCTAGTTTGTCTGTTTTATTTTTATCTATCTGCCTATCTGCCTTTCTGTCTTATTTGTAGGCCTATTTGCTTATCACGGTTAATTGTCACGTTAATTTGCATGTTAAATTATTTGGCTTCCTAAGAGTTCTTGCTTCCCAAGATTTTTAAATGTTAATTTATATATATATATATATAATATATATATATATATATATATATATATATATATATATATATATATATATATATATTATATATGTTTTATCGTTCTCAAGGTCTAATAACAATAATAAGAACTACAGCAACAATACTAATACTTATGGATGATATTGATAAGTTGATAATGGTAATGTTTGGCTGTTGTTTGTTTTAAGTCTGTCTGTCAGTCTGCTTTCTTTTCATTTCGTTCCTGCCTGACTTGTTTACTTGTTTCTTGTTATATATATATATATATATATATATATATATATATATATATATATATATATATATATAGAGAGAGAGAGAGAGAAGAGAGAGAGAGGAGAGAGAGAGAGAGAAGAGAGAGAGAAGAGAGAGAGAGAGAGAGATTTGTCTACCCTCACTCTTTTCTACTCCTCTTTTCCGTTCAACTTTTTTCCCTTCTTTTTCTTCTTTTCCTCTTTCATCTTCCTCCTCCTCCTCCTCCTGCTCCTTCCCTCCCTCTTCCGTGGAGAGACGATTCCTGAATAACTGAAGCATGCATGAAAAAAGAGAGGAGAGGCAAGAGCAGAACTGAAGAGGGGAAGAGGGGAGGGGGAAGGGGAGAGGAAGAGGGGGGAGCGAAGAGGGGGCAGCATATCTGCTTCCTGCTTCCCCTCCCCCCTTCCACCCCACCACTCTCCCTACTTCCCTTGTCTTGTCTCCCTCCCCTCCCTACTCTTCTCTCTCTCTCTCTCTCTCTCTCCTCTCTCTCGTCTCTCTCTCTCTCTCTCTCTCTCTCTCTCTCTCTCTCTCTCTCTTTTCCCTGTCCTCGCTTCTCCCCATTTTACCCAAACTTCTCCCCTTCAACTCTTCCATTGCCACACCTTCCTCCTCCCCCTGACCCCCTTTCCCTGCCCTCCACCCCTTCTTCCGGTTCCCCACTTTATCCTGGAATTGTTCGTCGCCCCTCCACCACATCCCCCTCTACCTCCTCACCCCCCCCCACCCACCGTTGTCTTCACTATCACCACTCCCTTGTCACCCTTGTCCCCCCCACTCCCCTCTATACCCCTACCCCCGCTCACCCTTGCCCCCCACTCCATACCCCTGCACCCCTCCCCCCCCCCACTACCTTCTTGAGCACACGTTACCTGAATTTGCATC
Source organism: Penaeus vannamei (assembly GCF_003789085.1). Lineage (NCBI taxonomy): Eukaryota > Metazoa > Arthropoda > Malacostraca > Decapoda > Penaeidae > Penaeus > Penaeus vannamei. The sequence goes on from NW_020871058.1 coordinate 163,939, forward strand.
CCTGTCTCCCGGCCTATAAATCTGCCGGAGGAGCTGCCTCTGCGCCCACGGTCGGTCTGTCTGTCTGTCTGTTTTTCTGTTTTGTTGTATGTCTATTTGTTTGTATGTCTGTCAGTCTGTCTGTCTGTTTCTATGTCTGTCTGTTTGCATGTCTGTTTTCTGTTTGTCTGTCTTTCTGTCTGTCTGTTTGCGTGTCTCTCTGTCAGTCTGTCATGCTGTCTGTCTGTGTTTCTGTCTGTCTAACTTTCTGTCTGTATGTATGTCTGTTTTTCTGTCTGTCTGTCTGTCTAGCTGTGTTTCTGTCTGCCAGTCTGTCTTATTATCTGGCTGTCTGTCTCTCTGCCTACCTGTCTTTCTATGTTTGTCTGTATACTTGTCTCTCTGTATGTATGTCCTGTCTGCTTTCTGTCCGTCTATGTGTCTGTTGTGTATTTTGTCTGTCTGTCTGTTTGTATGCATATTTGTGTTTGTCTGTTTGCCTTCCCAACTATCCATTATTCACTATATTTGTCTGTCTGCTTATCTGTCTTTCTGTCTGTCTGTTTTTGAGCCTGATAGTTTACCTGTCTATCTGTCTATATGCTCTGTCTATCCACTTTCTGTCAGTTTGTCTTCGTGTGTGCCTGTGTGACTGCTCTCTCTCTCTCTCTCTCTCTCTCTCTCTCTCTCTCTCTCTCTCTCTCTCTCTCTCTTCTCTCTCTCTCTCTCTCTCTGATAAGAAAATAATGATTAAGGGATAATGACAATTAGGATAATCCATATTCGGTATATTAGGAAAGGCCAAAAAAAAAAAAATAAAAATAAAATACATATTTTAAATACATATACACGAACAGATAATAAAAAATAAATAGGTAGATAGATGGTTATCATGAATACTCAAATGGAAAGATTACAAAATATGAGACACAGCGGAAGATACACGCAAACAAAAACCTATGCATCTTTCCCCCCCCTTCCCCTTCCCACCCCTATCCTCTCCTCTTACCCTCCCCTTACACTCTCCCGCTTCTCTCCCTCTCCCACTCCCTTCCCCTTCCCTTCCCCTCTCCCCTATTCTTCTCTCCCTCCCCTCGCCTCTCCCTTCCACTCCTTCCTCCCCTTCCCTCTCCCTTCCCTCTCATCCCCCTCCCCTCCCCTTCCCTCCCCTCTTCCCTTCCTCCTTCTGCCTCTCCCTTCCTCCTTCCCTCTCCCTCTTCCGTCCCCTACCCCTCCTCTCCTATCCCTTCCCCTCCCCCCTCTCCCTTCCTCCTTCATCCCCTTCCCTCTCCATTTTTCCCTTCCCCTCCCTCTCCCTTCTCACCCCCCCCTCCCCATCCCTCTCCCCTTTCCCCTCTCCCTCTACACTTCCCCTGCGGGCCCCTCTCCTTCTCCCCTTCACTCTTCCCTTCCCCTCTCCCTTTCCCACTACCCCCACCCTCTCCTCCCCCCTCCCTCATCCCCTCCCCCCTCCCCCCCCCCCTCTCCCTCCCCTTCCCTCCCCTCTCCCTTCCCCTTCCCTCTCTCCCTCTCCCTTCCCCTCTTCCCCTCTCCCTCTCCTCCCCCCCTCCTTCCTCCCCTTACCCCCTCCTGCTCCCTCTCTCTTCCCCTACCCTCTTCCCTCTCCCTCAAAATGACCTTGAGTGCGTCTCTGATACCAAAAGCTATACCAGCGCCAAGGTACTGCGTATGTCATCCCACTCTCCGCTCAGCGTACCCAATCCGTCTGTGTTTATGTAATGGACTGTTTCTCCACTACTTTCTTTTTCCTTTTTTCTCCCTTTCTCTTTCTTTCTCTTTTCTTACTTTCTTTTCTTTCTTTCTTTCTCTCTCTCTCTCTTTCTCT
>NW_020871058.1:165886-175886 GCF_003789085.1 Penaeus vannamei
TCTCTCTTCTCTCCTCTCTCTCTCTCCTTTTCTCTATCTTTCCTTCTTACCATATTTCTCTCTTCTTGTAGTCCTTCCCCTCCGTCTCATTGTCTTTATCTCCCTTCTCCCCCTCCTTCTCTCTTCTCTCCATCTCTCCGCACTCCCCCTCCTCTCTCCTCCCCTACCTCTCTCCCCTCCCCTCCTCCCCACCTCCCCCCTCTCCCTCCCCCCCTCCGCCTCTCCCCTCCCCCCTATCCCCTCTCCCTCCCCCTCCCCTCTCCCTCGCCTTCCCCTCTCGCTTTCACTCGCCGCTTTCTCCCCTTCCGCCCCTTCCCCTCTTCCTCCCCTTCCTCCCTCCCCCTCTCTCCTCTCTCTCTCTCTCTCCTCTCTCTCCTTCCTCGTCTCTCTCTCTCTCTCCTCTCTCGTCTCTCTCTCTCTCCCTCTCTCTCTCTCTCTCTTCTCTCTCTTCCCTCCCTCTCCCTCTCCTCTCCCTTCCTCTCCCCTCTCCTCTCTTCTCTCTCCTCTCCCCTCTCTCTCTTCTTCCTCTCTCCTCTTCCTCTTCTCTCCTCCTCCCTCCCTCATTCAATCACCCCCTACTAATCTATTTATTCACGTACCTATCCTACCCATTTATCTACAGATCCTATTCAGCCTGAACCATTTTTTCTCCACACTAAGTCGTATCCAATTAAAGAGCATAAATTTATCTATGGACAATGGTATTCATTCGACAATTTACCTTTTTGCGCCAAGGGGATAGCGAGTAGTGTATAAGGACTAAAAGGTGATTTTATATTCATTATTGATTGTGCTGTTGGCGTGGTATTATTACTCTTTTGTCTATCTGTTGATGTGTGTGGTGTGTGTGTGTGTGTGTGTGTGCGTTGTGGATTGGATGATGGTTGGTGTGTGTGTGTGGTGTGTGTGTGTATGTGTGTAGTGTGTGTGGATGTGTGTTGTGTGTGATGTGTGTTGTGTGTGTGGTCTTGGTGTGTGTGTGTTTGAGCATAGTGTATATGTGGTGTGCATGTTGTATTTGTGTTGGTGGTGCATGTGTGTTATGTTATGTGTGTCCGTACCTAATACATATAGGAAGATAGACAGACAGCGAGAAATAGAGCATACACACGAACAACACCACAAAGGGCCCCCCTCTCCCCCTCCCCCTTCTCTACACCCCCGTTCTCCCCCCTACACGAATACCCCCTCCCCTACACGAGGGCCCCCCCCCCCCCCTCTCACGCGCCTCGCACAGACTCACAAGCAGGGGCAAACACGCCCTTCCTGGCATATGACTAAGACGATGGACAGTATGGACGTGGATGAGGCTGTATGTTGGGCGGGAGGGAGGTGGGGAGGTGGATGTTGAGATGGGGTGAGGGTTGGAGGGGAAAAAGGGTAAGGGGGTTGCTATAAGGGGGAAAGGGGAAGGGGAGTGGATAGGAGGTAGGGATGAGGATAGGACAGGAAGGAGGGATGGAGAGAGGGGAGGGATGGAGAAGAAGGAGGAAAGGAGATTGAATAAAGGAGGGATGGAGGGATGGACAAAGGAGGGATGAAGAGAGGATGGATGGAGAAGAGGATGGATAGATTGGAGAGAAGAGGATGAGGATTGGACAGAAGGAGGGATGGGAGAGGAGGGAAGGATGGAGAAGGGAAAGGATGGAAATTGGAGAGAAGGAGGGATGAGGATTTGGACAGAAGGCAGGATGGAGAGAGGGAGGGATGGCGAGAAGGAGGGAAGGAGATTGAATAGAAGGAGGGATGGAGGGATGGACAGAAGGAGGGATGAAGAGAGGGATGGATGGAGAAGGAGAGATGGAAATTGGAGAGAAGGAGGGATGAGGATTGGTAACAGAAGGAGATGGAAGAGAGGGAAGGATGAGAAGGAGGGATGGAAATGGAGAGAAGGAGGGATGAGGATTGGACAGAAAGAGGGATGGAGAGAGGGAGGGATGAGGAGAAGGAGGGAAGGAGACTGAATAGAAGGAGGGATGGAGGGATGGAGAGAAGAGGGATGGAGAGGGGAGGGATGGAGATGGGGAGGGATGGAGGGATGGACAGAAGGAAGGATGGGGAGAGGGAAGGGTTGGGAGAAGGAAGGAAAGAGATTGAATAGAAGGAGGGATGGAGGATTGACAGGAAGGAGGGATGGAGAGAGGGGAGGGATGGAGAAGAGGGATGGAAAATTGAAGAGAAGGAGAGATGGAGGGAGGACAGAAGGAGGGATGGAGAGAGCGAGGGATGGAGGGATGGAGGTAATGAGATTGGATAGAAGGAGAGATGGAGGGATGGGCAGAAGGAGGGATAGAGAGAGGGAGGGATGATCAGAAGGAGGAATGCAGGGTTGGATAATAGCAGAGAGTAGAGGGACTAGAAAGGGATGAATGGGGTAGAGAGTGGAGTAAGGGAAGGAGCAGGAGGAGAGGGGAGGGGCGAAGGGTAGAAGGATGAAGAGGGAGGAGGGGGAGGGAGGGAGTAGGGGGGAGCAGGATAGCACGCACACGCTCTTCCTGCCTGTCTGTCAATCAAGGGATGTCACCTCACTCTCTCTCTCCTCTCTCTCTCTCTCCTCTCTCTCTCTCTCTCTCTCTCTCTCTCTCTCTCTCTCTCTCTCTCTCTCGGCTCTCTCTCTCTCTCTTCTCTCTCTTCTCATCTCTCTCTCTCTCTCTCTCTCTCTCTCTCTCCTCTCTCTCTCTCTCTCTCTCTCTCTTCTCTCTTTCTCTCTCTTCTCTCTCTCTCTCTCTCTCTCTCTCTCTCTCTCTCTCTCTCTCTCTCTCCTCTCTCTCTCTCTCTCTCTCTCTCTTCTCTCTCTCTCTCTTGCTCTCCTCCCTCCCCCCCCTCTCTCTCTCTCTCTCTCTCTCTCTCTCTCTCTTCTCTCTCTCTCTCTCTCTCTCTCTCTCTCTCTCTCTCTCTCTCTCTCTCTCTCTCTCTCTCTCTCTCTCTCTCTCTCTCTCTCTCTCTCTCTCTCTCTCTCTCTCTCTCTCTCTCTCTCTCTCTCTCTCTCTCTCTCTCTCTCTCTCTCTCTCTCTCTCTCTCTCTCTCTCTCTCTCTCTCTCTCTCTCCTCCCTCCCTCTTCTCTCTCTCTCTTTCTCTTCTTTCTCTCTCTTTCTCTCTCTCTCTCTCTCTCTCTCTCTCTCTCTCTCTCTCTCTCTCTCTCTCTCTCTCTCTCTCTCTTCTCTCTCTCTCTCTCTCTCTCTCTCTCTCTCTTCTCTCTCTCCTCTCTCCCTCCCTGTCTATCTTTATGTCTCTTTTCTCGGTTTTGTCTCTGAGTCCTTTTCCTTCTTCCTCTCTTGTGTCAGTCAATCTGTCCCTCGTCTTCCTTTTTTCTTTCCTTCTGTTTATCATCCCCTCCTATTATTTCTCTCCTTTTCTGCCCATCCTTTGTCTCCTCCCTTCCTTTCCTATTCTTTCCTCTCTTCCTCCGTCTTTCCCTCCTTCCTTTCCTCTTTTTCCACCTCCGTATTTCTTTCATTCTTCTCTTCCCTTCCTCCCTCCGACGCATAATCTTCACTCTCTCTCCATCCTCTTTCTCCTTCCCTTCCGTTCGTCGTGTTTCTGTCTTTCTTCCTTTCCCCCTTCCTCCTTCCTCGCCCTTCGTCTCTCTTCCCAGCTAGAGAATATTCACTCACTCCTTCCCTCTCTCTCTTCTTTCCCCTCCCCCTCTCCTCTTCTCCCCCCTCTCCTCTTCTTCCCCCTCTCCTCTTCTCCCCCCCCTCTCCCTTCTCCTTACTTCACTCTCGCTATTTCCTGTTCCTTTCAACTTTTCTCTTTATTTTTCTTTCATTTTTCCGTTCCTTTTTCATTGTCTCAATTTATGTCCTCTTCCTTTCTCCTTGCCTAACCTCATTCCCTCGCCTCTTTCCTCCCTTCACTCCCTCTCTCTCTACATTCCTCCTTCCCTCTTTCCCTCCCTCCCTCCTCTAATCTCTCCTTCCCTCCTTTCCTCTCTTCTTTCCTTCCTTCCTCCCTCTATCACTATTTCTTTTCCTCCCTCCATCCCTTCGTTCCTTTCTCTCTTCCCTATTTCTTTTTCACTACTTCCCTCCTCTGCCCCCTCTCCCATTTCCCTCCATTCCTCTTTCCTCAGCCCACAACTCATCTCTTCACCATTTTCCCCAACCTTCCGCTCCTTTCCTTCCCTCTCCCTCTCCTCTAACCTCCGTCTCTTCTTCACTCCCTCTCCACTCCCTTCCTTCCCTCTCCTCACCTCTCCCTTCCTTCGTTCCCTCCTCCCTCTCCTCACCTCTCCCTTCCTTCGTTCCTTCCCTCCCTCTCCTCACCTCTTCCTCCCTTTCTCCTTCTCCTCTGCCTCCTTCCCTCCCTCCCTCCCTCTTCCTCACCTCTTCTTTCTCTCCTTCCCTCTCCTCCTCTCCTCACTTCCCTCCCTCTCATCACCTTTCTCCTTCCTTTCCTCTCCCTCCCTCTCCTCACCTCTCCCTTCCTCCCTGTTCTCCTCACTCTCCCTCCCTCTCATTCACCTTTCCCTCCTTCCCTCTCCTAACCTCTCCCTTTCCATCCCTGTTCTTATCCTCTCCCTTCCCTCCTCTCCCTCCACTCTCCTTCCTTCCTTCCTTCCTCTCCCTCCTCTCCCTCTCGCCCCCTCCCCCCCCAAGCCCTCCATAATTTCCACGGGGCGGAAGAGAGCCCCGATCCCGCGTTCGGTATGAGAGGGAAGTGTCAACTGGGCACGTATTTCTGGTAATTATTTCTCGTCATTGTCGTTCTCATTAAAGCCAATTACCGGGCAAAAAGTGAAACAAGGCGAGGAGGCGAGTGAGGTTGCCTTGGCTCTATCAGTCTACGTTTTTTTCTTTTTTTTTAATGTTTCTTCCGAAGTGATGTTGTTTTTTTGGAGGGGTCGTGGCAAAGAAACGAACAGCGTAAACAGAGTGAAAACCCCGACACGAATATATGAGCGCAATCTGAGGTTTTGCAAATGAACGGAAGGGCTGGACCCGCGCCTGTCAACTGCCTGCCCCCTCCCCCCCTCGCTTTGAATCCCATACTCTCTCTCTCTCTCTCTCTCTCTCTGTCTGTCTGTCTGTCTCTGTCTCTCTGTCTGTCTGTCTGTCTGTCCTGTCTGTCTGTCTGTCTCTCTGTCTGTCTCTCTCTCTCTGTCTGTCTCTATCTCTGTCTGTCTGTCTGTCTGTCTCTCTGCCTGTCTGTTTCTCTCTCTCTCTGGCTGCCTGTCTGTCTATTTCTCTCTCTCTCTCTCACTTTCTCCCTCTCCCTCTCTCTCTTTCTCCCCTTCTCCCTCTCTCTCTCTCTCTCTCTCTCTCTAACTCACAAAGACTCTCCTCTTCACGCCTCTTTCTCCTCCCCTCCCTTCCCCCTCTTCTCCTCCTCCTTCTCTTTCTCACCCTCTCCTTCTCATGATAATAAGGCCAAAGACCGAGTGAAGAGAAGAGGTCAGGAAAGGTCACGTATCACGGTTGAGCTGACCTCGGTGAACCGTGGCGAAAGAACAGTAACGCCGGAAGTTAGTTATGAGTCTCTCCCCCCATTGCCCCCCTCCCCCCCCCTCTCTCCCTCTCCCCCACTCCCCTTCCCCCCCATCTCTCTGTTAACAAACATATGTTTTAAATGGACCTTCCTCCCCTCACATATAACTTTGTGTGTTAGTTTTTTTTTGTGTGTGTACGTCTATAAAGTACACACAAATGCGTACATGAGGGCGATTTTGTGTCGCATGGCCATGTTGATGTTTGCGTGGACGCAGATCCAAAGACACATGAGAAGATACAGGCAAAAATACATACAAAGGAATAGGCATACATACCGTCTACACACGTAGATGGTATATGTATGTATGTACATGTAGTATGTATGTATGTATGTATGTATGTATATATGTATATGTATGTATGTACATGTATGTGTATGTATGTATGTATGTATGTATGTATGTATGTATGTATGTATGTATGTATGTATGTATGTATGTATGTATGTATGTATGTATATGTATGTGCTGGCACACTCCCAAAACACATAATTTCAAAAAGAGATACACACCACCACATACCCCCCCCCCCTTACAAAAGAAACCCTTCCACCCATGATATAAACACACACACACATCCAAACACTCACAGACATAGACATACGCACATGCCTCTCACCCACGCACACAGCCCCCACCCTCTCCCTCCCTAAGCACACGCATATCTGTTGGTTCTGTCTGGGAGATTCTAAAGCTGAACTGCAGTCTGAGAGCAGCACATGCACGTTCGCCCAAGCACGGACCGCACGCACGCACGCACGAACGAACTCACGCATGCACATACAGATATTTCAGTACGGAAGGGGAGACGCACACGCAGATGTACACATGTACAAACACTTAGACGCAGACACACACACATAAACAAACAAACACACATAAACAGGTAAACACACACACAGAAACAAGCAAATACAAACACACATACACAGAGAAACAAGAAAACCAAACACACATACACACATGCACGCACACACACAGAAATAAGAATACAAGTCAACAGATATGACACATATAAACGTACAGACACACAGGAATACATACAGACACAAGTCAGGATACATATACACAAGCCAAGATACACAGACCCAAGTCAGGATACACATATACAAGCCAAGATACACACAGACCCAAGTCATGATACACACACACAAATCAGGATACACAGACACATCGCTTCGTAAACGCAAACACACTCACACATAAACGTATGTCGATATAAGTGCTTACATTATGTATGAATCAGAAAAGTGTATTTGGAAAGCATGGGCGAAGAGGAAGGAAAGAGAGGGAGAGGGGAGAGCGAGCGAGTGAGAGAAGGAGGGAAAGAGAGCAGAGAAAGGGAGAAGGAGAGAAAGAAAGAGGGGAAAGAGGAAAGGGGAGAAGGAGGGAAGGAGAAGAGAGAAGGGCAGAAGGAGAGGCAGAAAGGAGGGAAAGAGGGAAGGAGAGAAGGATGGAAGGAGAGGAAAGAAGGGGAGAAGGAAAGGAGAGAAGGGGAGAAAGAGAGGAGAGAAGGGAGAGAAGAGAAGAAGAGGAGGATAGAGAGGAGAGAGGGAGAGAGAGAAGGAGAAGAGGAGAGAGAAGATAGAAGGAAGAGAGAGAGGATAGAGAGGAGAGAGGGAGAGAGAGGGAGAGAGAGAAGGATAGAGAGGAGAGAGAGAGGAGAGAGAAAGAGAGGATAGAGAGGAGAGAGAGAGAATGAGAGAATGAGAGAATGAGAGAGGATGATGAGGATGAGAGAGATGAGAGAGAGAGAGAGAGAGAGAGAGAGAGATGCTAAGAGATCGAAAGAGTGAACGAGAGGGGAAAGAGGAAAGAGACATATTTTGAAAAGCAAGAAGGAAACAGACCAACGATGGGAAGAAGCAGACAGAAAGACAGACAGACGGACAGACAGAGCGCCAAGCAGACAGACATGCAAAGAGCAAGTGCGAATCACTCATTACGAAGAGAACATGAGATCAATGCACGAATATGTTGCACGGCCACCCCGCGCATAATCAGACTATGCAGCGAAGCCGCCCATTGCAAGCCCATTGCAAGGGGGAAACACGCTCCGGCCAATCTTCTCGCCGAAGCTTCCAGAATGTTGCAAATACGGAGAATTTTTTTCTCTCCCTCTCTCTTTCCCTCACCCTTATTTCGGACCGCGGTGACGACGATGAAGGGAATGATGATGACGGTAATTATGATAATGATGTTGGCAGGAGACGAGAGGGAAACCGAGAAGGTGAGACGGCCGATGAGAGACAACGTGAGGAAAACAGTCCCGCAACGTACCTTTTGGGGCGGAATCGGGGCAGAAGAGGACGCAGCGGAGAGATTCGAATTCAAAAGGGGGTTTAATACAAAAAAAGAGAGTCGCCGCCANTCATGCTCAGGAATCCTTCTTCCCTTCCACGCCTTCCCCCTCCATTACCTTCCTATTCTACTCTCTCTCCTTCCATTTCCCCCTCTCCTTCCCTTCACCCTCCCCTGCGTCTTCCGATCCCTTCCTCTCTTCCTATATTCTCGTCTCTTCCTCCCTCATTTCCCCATCTCGTCCTTCCCTTAATCCCACACGACTTCATAAAGTTATATCAGGAAGAAAATATCCACTGGTACAGAAGGTGTGACGTCACGAAAAAAGATATCTTTTGTCTCCAAATGATGTCACTATCTTGTCACCTTTTGGGTCGAGGTCGGGAAGGGAAAGAGATAGGGGAGAGTGATAGAACTAATGATTAAATTGATATGCAAATGCAGACGGAGAGATATGAGGGAATAATTTCGAGTTGGTATTCGTACACACACTATGGGAAAGGAGAAGTGAGAGGGAGAGGGGGGAGAGGGGAGATGGGTGAGGAGGGAAGAGGGGGAGGTAGAGGGAGAGGAGGAGGGAGATAGAGAAGGGAGGTTGGAGAAGGAGAAGAGAAAAGAGGAAGTCTAGGGAAGAGGAGGGGCGAGGAGAGGGAGAGGAGAGACAGGGTAGGAAAGATGAAGGAAAAGAGGAGGAAAAGAGAAGGGAGGAGGAGGAAAATAAGGAGGGGGAGAGGGTGAGGGAGAGGAGAGGGAAGGAAAGAGAGAAGAGAAGAGAAGAGAAGAGAAGAGTAGAGTAGAGAGAAGAAGAGAGAGAGAGAGAAAGAAAGAAAGACAAAGACAAGTAAAAAGAAAGAAGAGCGAGAGCTTCGATGACACACCAAAAAAATGCAAAAGAAAAGAACAAACAAACAGAAAAAAGACAATCAGAAAGAAAATGAAAAAGCAGAGAAAGAAAGAGAAAGAGAAAGAAAACACTGTTCATTTGTCTCTCCTCGCAATCCAACAGGAAGAGGCAAAAACAATAATGACAGTTCTTTATATCAACCTTAAGCCACTTTATTTCCTGATTCTCTCTCTATTCTTTATCCATTTTTGCTTTTCACTCCTCTTTCGCTTGCAGGTCCTAAATCGAGTTATCGGCTGGCGGAAAGTCCTTGGCGAAACAAGAGGAGGAGAAAAGATACGAAATCACTTATATGCTCGCACTCGTATCAGAATTATTTCTCTCTCTATATCTCTTCGTCCTGGTCGTTCGTCTGTCGCCTGCTCTGTCCTCCTCTCAGTTCAACCGCTCGCCTTTGTGTCTGTTTCTGTTTCTGACTCTCTCTCCTCTCTTCCTCGTCTCATTGCTGTTTCTGAACTCCCCGTCCGCTCTCCTTTCTCTCATCCTCTCTCCCCCCGGATCTCAAAATCATTCGTTCTCGCTCCATCGTCGATCTCTCGTCATCGCTCTCTCCTGCTCATCGGTCTCACCGCGTATCATCTCCGTCTCTCTCTCTCTCTCTCTCTCCTCTTTCTCTCTATCTCATCTTTTCCTGCTCTCCCCCTCCCTCCCTCCCTCCCTCCCCCCTCCTCCGTGCCCCTCTCTCCTCTCTGCTCCTCGTCGTCTACTCTCTCCTCAGGGTCTCGCGGATCTGCTCTCTCCGGTCGATCTCCCTCTCGCGCGTCCTTCCGAGGGGAATCCGGAGTCTCGACGCAAGCACAGAGTGAAGCTCTCATTGGACAGAGGACAGGGAAACTCGTCATCGAATGTCAAGTCCTCTCCTCTCCTCTCTCTCTCTCCTCTCTCTCTCCTCCTGTCAGTTTGTTTAATCCCACATTTTTATCTCTCTCTTTCTATGCCCTCTCATCTGACGAAGCAATTTCGCTCAATTACTGCATTTAAAGTGCTCCTTGTATATACAATTAGACGGGATCCCTAAGAAAAGTAAATTAAGCATTATTGCAGTTGTTTTCCCATGTTATGTGAACTGTGTTTTTGGCTGTTGTGTTGCTGTTGTGTTGGTGGTGGTGGGTGGTATTGTTGTTGTTGATGCTGTTGCTATGTTGCTGCTGTTGTTGATGATGATGATGATTTGCTGTTGCTGTTGATGATGATGGTGTTATTGCTGTGTTGTTAATGATGTTGTGGATGATGATGATCAATGTTGGGTTGTTGTTGTTGTTATTGTTGTTGTTTGTTGTTGTTGTTGTGTTTGTTGTTGTTATTGT
>NW_020871059.1:0-10000 GCF_003789085.1 Penaeus vannamei
GAGAGAGAGAGAGAAGAGAGAAGAGAGAGAGAGAGAGAGAGAGAGAGAGAGAGAGAGACGAGAGAGAGAGAGAGAGAGAGAGAGATTTACATATATATATATATATATATATTATAATATATATTATATATATATATATATATATACATATATACATATACATATACAGTATACATATATACATATATACACACACACACACACACACACACACACACACACACACACACACACACACACACACACACATATATATATATATATATATATATACATATATATATACTTATATTAATTTATTTCGTAGATATAATTCATCATAAAAAATAATTGGCCCTTAAAAAATGGGCCCTTAAAAAAAAAAAAAAAAAAAAAAAAAAAAAGTGCATCGTAGTATCTCATGTGAATCCACAATACATATATATATATACCATGCATATAAAGTAGAAGCTAATAACACGTTTACCCTCAAAGCAACTGCAGGAGGTGGAACACAAAACTTCAAACAAAACGGAAAAAGTACCTAGTTACTCTGGATCATACATTCGCATTCTACTGTGGGTTGGCACAATCTTGAGGGAAGCCATACCTTGCAGATCCCGCCGACGTCTCTCCTGCACGAAGCCACTGGCGGCGGAGGCGGAGGGAGCACCGCCTTGTTGTCGCCGCCACAAGCGCTTTCTCTTATCTCCTGCGTGCTCTTGATCTCACCTCAAAGCGCCATGTACGCTGGCTTTGTCTTTTGATAGTACTCAGACCCTGGAGATTCCTTCCCGGTCTTTATTGGCACAAAATATCGGGCGCAAAGCCACACGTCTAAGCTCCAGGAGGGAAGCCGTCCCTCTCCTGGGCCAGACCCACCCGAGTCCGCGGGGGACGGCGACCAGAGGGATCCTACCGATAGATGCCAGCTCTATCTATCTATCTATCTTTACAATTTTAAAATCCGTTGTTGGACGCAGGGACACACGCCTTCCCCAACCATACGGCAGCTCACGTAGCATCAATATGTGAATAACAATAGCCATCGCCAGTGAGCTCCGTGTGCGCATCGTCGGAACCTCAGGAACGATCATTCCAGTGATCGTTGGCAGTTACTCGTCTTACTGCCTGAATCATGTACACCGATCACGAGACTGCCTTTTCTTTGGCAATTTTCTGTTATATCATGGGGGATTATAGAGGTACAGCCTATAGCTCAGACAAAGGCAAATTCCTATTACGTCGTTTCAGCGAACGGTTTGATGCCTTCTCATTCTATCCTTATATAGTGAACATGTAAGTGATTTACTGCCAAAAGGGAACAGAAACATCTGATGCTCCTTTGTGAAAGAGTCTTCTATGAGGAAACATTCAGTGCGATTCGTAATTATTGGAAAAATAAATCCTGGTCTGAGTCTCTCTCTCGCGTCAAAAATGGGTGATTTAAAGTGTCCTTCAGCGCAATTCCCGTCCCAGTCACACACTGGGATTTACATTTAATCAGATCTTTTGTCTTTCATTCACAAAGCTTTGATTACAGTCCCTTTCATTTTCATCATTATTATTATTATTTGTTTTTTGTCCTTTACTTACAATCATGATCAACCATGAAATGTGGCCTCATACGGTGTTCTTATCTCCTGCCTGACGCCGCTAATCTATAGTTGAAAAGAGTGAATTGAATTCATGTTATGCTATCTGTTTGTTCCAGAGTCAGCTGTAGAAGGAAGGAAAATATAGTTATCTCTCTCTCATGTTCCCCCTCCCCTCTCTCTCTCTCTCGCTCTGTCAGTTACTCTTGCTATCTTTATCTGTCCATCTCCCTGTCTTTCTCTTCAATTTTTTTTTTATTCTTCGACATTTATCCCTTCGCAACATTTCTTTTTTTCTCTCTTTTTTTTTTTTTTTTTTCCGACTTGCCCAAACTCGGGCGCGGCAGCAGCAGGAGGGGGGGAGTGTGCGGGCAGGGGGCAGGGGAGGGGGCCGGGGGACGATGAGGGGGGGAGGCCCATTGAAAGGTGATCTCTGTGTTGCGGGTTGTGCTCGAGTGGAAGGCACTTGTGTTGCGGGGCGGCCCGTAGCTCCAGAGGAACAACTGGCGGTTCAGATTCCTTCAATAGATTCCTTGGACACCTTGTTCCTCACAACTGCCCTGGATGGATGGCAGTGCCGCGCGGCTGGCTAAAACGCATTCTAAATAGGGCATCGTCTTGCCTGCGAGAGGCAGACAGACAGACGGATTTAGGACTTTGCCCTGGACCCACGGGCCGCACCCGCAACGCAAGTGCCTTTCACTCGAGCACAACCCGCAACACAGCTGATTTCTCCGATTGGTCCTCCCCCATCCCATCCCCCGCGGGCCCCCTCCCCTGCCCCCTGTCCGCACACCCTCCCTCCTGCTGCCCGAGTCCGTTCGGGTCGCCTTTGGTCGTGTTTTCACGAGACTAGTGTTGCACAAAGTGAAGGAGAAGCAAGGTCAAGCAAGATAGCAAACCGAGATACAGATCCCCCCAACTGCTACCCCAAGAAGAACCACGTGAGAACGGCGGTGCTTCTGCAGGTCGGGTCCAAGTCTCCCAGGACACTTGCCTCCCCCTCCCTGGCGGGCGCTTCGTCCGCTTGGAAACTCCGCCGGAAAGGAAAGCTCTTCGGTGCGATTTCCTCTCGAAGGGGAAGCACAAATCTGGTGGCTGCGAAGACTGAAGAGACGTTATTTTCTGGGCTTTATTTTGCCTTTTTAAGTACATCCTAAGAAGAACATTCAGTAAATATGGTAATTTGTTTAGAACGTGCGGCAGTGAAAAAGAGTGTATTGGTGTGACGTCAATTTGTGAGTATATGGATAACTTTGAAAGACGTAGACGAGTGATCATATAAATAAGAACCATTTCTTCTGTTCACAACCCAATGACCAACACGCGAAAAAAAAACATCGAAGCCCCAGAGTCGCCACAGTTTTGTCAAAGTTCTTCTCCGTCAAGTTAGCGTAAGAGCGTGTTCCTGTCCCTCATCGCGGAAGGTGAAGCAAACAGATGAAAATGGGAGAGAGAAATAGGACGAGAGGCACACATGTTGGTCGCAGAATGAAATAGACGGCTTGTTTGAAAACGATTTTGTGTACGAGTTTTGAATACACACACGCGCACGCACACACACACACACACACACACACACACACACACACACACACACACACACACACACACACACACACACACACACACACACACACACACACACACACACACACACACACACGCACACGCACACATATACATCTACATATTACTGGGAATATGTGAAAGTAGTGATTACACGTAATCCATGAAATAATCAGGGATTTTACATACACCTTGTGGCCATTAGCAAATACAGTTATTGCGGGAAATCTCAGAGAAATGATAATAATGATGATAAAATATAAAGATTTTATAAACAAATAGTAGTATAAAGTTTTAATATGAACAAGGATCACAGCGATACCATGGAATCCCTGATTAGTTCAGGGATTACGTGTAATCACTACATATTCCTTGTATATATATATATATATATATATATATATATATATATATATATATATATATATATATATATATATAATATATATATATATATATAATACATATACATATATATATATATATATAATATATACATACATACATATATAATATATACATAATATATATATATATATATATATATATATATATATGTATATGTGTGTGTGTGTACATATAATAATAATAACATAAAATATATTAAGTAACCAGCGCGAGATGCCAACTAGCAGTTGCAGCAGCCCTATCTATCTCCTATCTATCTTTCAGCCTTTTCAGAATCGTTGTTTGACATGGGCCTTCCACAGATATGCGGCAGCTCAGGTAGCATCAAATATATAAGTGATACTTATAGCACATATAACCCTATCCCGTGTGTATGTAAATATAATAATATATATATATATATATATATATATATATATATATATATATATATATATATATATGATATATATATGTCTAAATACAACTACACTTAACACACACACACACACACACACACACACACACATATTATATATATTATATATATATATATATATATATATATATATATATATGTATATATGTATGTATGTTATGTATGTATGTATGCATGTTTGCAGATTTCATTTACTAGGTGAACACGCAAGTTTGGTAACATAAATTTCCATTGATATTTAAAGTACGGTGCGCTATAAAATGAGTTCTAACCTCCCTGTAAATGCTTCTTTGCGCTTAATTAACAAGTGTCAGTTGAAGTTCAGATTAAACTCCCTCAGCATGGGACCTTGAACTTTCTCTGGGAAACCATTTTAAATTGGTAAGCTCTTGTTTTGCGCGAGTTACTTGTGTACGGAGGTTCGTTTTTTTTTCTATTGTCTATCTCTCTATTCGTCTCCATTTATACGTCGCACACAAGCTCATTTTCACGGTATTTATATTTCTTCTCCCTCTCTCTGCTTCTCTCTGTCTCACTCTCACTGCCTCCTCTCCCTATCTCCACTCTCTTTCTCACACCCTCTCCTCTCCCTCGCTCTACTTTCTTACTTCTTTTATTTCTTTGAATTTTTAAAAAATGACAGACCAAAACGATACTATTAGAATTCCAACATTAGGAAAATGCGATCCTTTAATTTTTTCACCATTTTATGAGCCATTTTCCAGGAAAGGATGAAATAACCGAGATTTTTATTTCATTTTCTATTATTAATCTTTAAGTGAAATGCATCAGTTATCACGACACTAGGCAATAATTCGCGGAAAAGGTTGCTACTTAGTGTTTTTCTGGTACATTTTACATTTATGGACTCAGAAACTGAAATGTGAATATATCATTGTAAGTTCATTTCAGGAATTGCAGGGAAGAGGTGCATTATTGTCGTCATCACCTTCGCCATCATCGTCGTTATTGTCACCACCATAAGTATCATTATCATCATCACTTATCATTATTATTATTGTTATTATTATTGTCTTACTATCTTTATTATTGTTATTATATCATTACTGGTATTATATTATTGTAATAATTATCATTATCATCATTATTATTATTATCATTGTAGTTATTATCATTATCATCATTGTCATCATATCATCATCATCACTCTTCTCATTATCATTCTTCTTATTATTACTATCACTATTACTGCTATTATTATTATTATTATTATTATTATTATTATTATTATCATTATCATTATTATTATCATATTGTTATTGCTACTGTAATTACTACTGTTATTACTATTACTCTCATTACCATTACCATTTTCATTATAATTATCATCATTACCATTAGTGGCAATACTATCGTTCTTCATATTACTATCATCATTACTGTTATTGCTAATTATATATTTTCTATACTTTCCATTCTTTCTCTCTACTTTTTCTTTTTCTCTTCAATTCGTCTCTCTACTTTTCCTCGTCATCCTAAGCTTCTATTTTTCTGTTGTGTATTTTCTTACCTTCATGTGTTTTCTTGTTTCAATATTTTCCCATTTCTTCCGCCTCTCCTTACATGCTTCGTTTGCATTCTTGTATTTCGTCATCAAGTCATCACACTGTTATGCAGTGTGATGACTTGGTCGGTGAGACGTATCTTAACTGTTGCCTTGGCCGAACTGGATTTGAAAATTTAGTTTCAAGTACGCTAACTCTCTCTCTTTCTCTCTCTCTCTCTCTCTCTCCGTCTGTCACTATAAAAATAATTGATTTTACGTCTTACATTGTAATCCATTGGTCGATCAATTCACCGGTGTATTTCCTATTCATATGTATAGATACGTATATTTATTGGTAGTTTGTAAATCGAGAATTGGTAAAACACATTGTGCTAAATCTCGATAACAAGAACACCATAGTTACCCTGATAAGTGAAGAGCTATCAGTCACGTTTTCTTTGGTGTAATAATCCACAGCCTTCGCACCATAATATGTAGAAATTTATCCCACATATTTATTCTGCTTTTATTTGTATCTGGAAAACTCCCGTTCGTGTAATTTCGAATACTGAAATCTGTTCATTTGATTACAAATATGTCCTTTGTTGATTTTCATTTCTTTTTTATCTTTCAGTTTGGTGAGGCATATTAATATGAACGTGATATTGAACTGCAGAGATATTGATATCTGATATGATGAATAAGTTAAAAGGTTGAAAAATTAGTATCCGTTTTTTTTTCTTATTATTTATTTTTTTTTTTACAATACCTTTGATTTACCTGTGTCGATTCCTATTTCATAATTTACATGTAGGAAAATAATTTTAGTGTCTTTTTCCGCAACAGTGAATTGCAACTAACTTTTCTTTCTTTCTTTTGCAGCCTCTCAACCTCACGCCATGTTGCCTTCGCCCAAAATGTTCATCTTCATATCAGGTAAGTCGAGAAGGAAACACTAAGGCGTTTGAAACTCTACGGGATTTTCGCGCCCCCTTTCACTTCACGCCACGTTGGGTTCCATTCATGCTTGACTTAGGATTTTGTCTTTGTATGCTTGGTTGTTTGAAGTTTTTTTTTTTATGTTATGTGTGTTATATTGCGTTGGAAATACATTCATAAATGATGTATTGATTACTTGTTAATTATTATTGATTACTTGTTAATAAAGTGAGTCACTCGATATGTGGTTCGTATGCATGTATGTATATTTACATAAACGTACATATATCATTACGTATGTACAGATTCACAAATATGATTCCGTATAAATGTGTGTGTGTGTGTGTGTGTGTGTGTGTGTGTGTGTGTGTGTGTGTGTGTGTGTGTGTGTGTGTGTGTGTGTGTGTGTGTGTGTGTGTGTGTGTGTTGATACGTAGATGCATATGCTTGTGTCTGTGGACACAAACATACCTGTTTTAATATGTAAATACAGATTCACAAATATAATTGCATATAGATATTGATACTAGTTAATACAAAGATGCAAATGTGTGACTATATGTGTGTTTGTGTGGTATATATATATATATATATATATATATATATATATATATTGATATTGATATTGATATGTGTTTATATATTGCGTGCGTGTGTGTGTGTGTGTGTATATGTGTATGTATATATTCATAATTACACATGTATACACGCCTGCTTATATATATATATATATATATATATATATATATATATATATATATATATATATATTTTTTTTTTTTTTTTTTTTTTTTTTTTATTCATATGAATGTATCTATATACCATATGTATATATGTATGGATGTATAAATGTGTACGTGTGTATAATGGAGTTTACAGATAGATCAAAATGTGACTTGAATAGGCAGTTTGCTAATGAGTATTATGGCCCCACTTCCAAGTAAGTTACCAAACACAGAATAATCAGCTTCGACTTTTTCCTCCATAAACAAACTTAGACCCTGCTATTGCACAAAGGCCAGACGCACCACTTACCCAGCACATAAAGGTCATTAACCCCATATATAAAAAGAAACACTGACCCCTAAAGCTCCTCAGTCGTATCCCTGACCTCCACCTTCTCGGCAGCTCTGGTGGGCGTGGCGACCGCCCTCGTCTCCATCAACGAAGGGCCAATTGGGGAGCTGAACGACAATTCGCCCGTCTATTTCCCCATCTTGCCTGAGGACTTTAAGGTGAGTTTAAGGACTTACGTGGGTTTTTTAATAATTTTAAGTTTATAAGGTATTTTTTTTTATTATTATTTTAAGTTTGAAGTGTTTTTCTAATGATTTTAAGTTTGAAGTGTTTTTTTTATGATTTTAAGTTTGAAGTGTTTTTTAATGATTTTCAGTTTGGAAAAGTGTTTTTTTAAGGATTTAGTTTGAAAAAGTGTTTTTTAATGATTTTAAGTTTGAAAAGTGTTTTTTAATTATTTAGAGTTTGAAAAGTGTTGTTTTATTATCTTAATTTTGAAAAGTGTTTTTTATGATTTTAAGTTTAAAAAGTTTTTTTTCGATTTTACTTTTGAAAGTATTAGATATTTTGGAATACGGTAGTGGTGATAGTAATAATGAAAACGTTATAATTACAATGATCATTGTATGATGATGCTGGAATTAGTTGTAGGTATAATAACGAAGGCATGATAATAATAACACTATCAATGATATCTAATCTCTATAACATAACGTGTTCCTTTATTTTCTATACATTTCCCCCTCGAATTATGCAAGTAAGACCTAACCTTCTACCCGAGCCAGGAGAGAGTGACCTGCTCCCTTAAAACATGACACGGACACGCGAGGTCAAACCAGGTTCTTGCCACTTCCTCTGACCCATGACGGATATTTTCTCCGCTTTTGAGAGAAATTGAAGGTCATTTTCATCTTCTTAATGATTAAGCTGCGAGGACATCCTATTCTTGGGGAATTTTTTCGTCAGCTGAGGCTGCTAGATCTAGGGGGGGGGGAGGCAGGGAGGGGGGGAGGGGAGGGTGAAGGGTTGGGGGGGGAGGGAGGAGAAGGAAAAGGGGGATCAGTATGAATTATTATTATTATTATTAGTTGTTTATTATTATTATTATATTATTATTATTATTATTATATTATTTATTATTATTATAATTATTATTATTATATTATTATTATTATTTATTATTATTATTATTATTATTATTATTATTATTATTATTATTATTATTATTATATTATTATTATTATTATTATTATTATTATTATTATTATTATTATTACTATTATTATTATTATTATTATTATTATTAATATCATTAGATATATATATTAGATATATATATTGCTCAAATCAGATTCCAGGACGTTTGTTTGACGTATGTTTAATTATGATTCTGTTTTATTAAAGAATATGACACGTGGAAGGAAAGCTGAGGGGGGAGGAGGGAAGGAGAAGGAAAGGTGGGGGGGAGTGGGGGCATCAGTATGAATTTTTTTTTTATTTATTTTTTCTCTCAGATCAGATTCCACGACGTTTTAGCCTTCAAATGTTTAATTATGATTTAATTTTATTGGTAAAGAAAAAAACACGTGGCAGGCAGGGTCTGGGGAAGGGGGGGAGGAAGATTGGGGGGATCAAATGATTTTTTTTCTTTTTTTTTTTTGTCAAAATCTGAATCCAGGACGTTTTTATTAGACGTGTATAATTATGATTCCGTTTTATGAATAAAGAAAAGGTCTTTGTGCTGACGATAAAGAAAGTAATAACACAGACGGTAGAAAAAGGGTTTTATGATATTGTCGTTAATATTCAGAACATGCTTGTTTTTACCGCATTTTTACAGTCTCGTGTCCATTAAAGAAAGCGCTAAACCAAGAACATTATTGTAAGCAATTTTAGAACAGTAATAACGCAAATACCGATAGCAGTAAAAAAAAAAAAAAAAAAAAAATAAAAATAAAAAAAAAAAAAAAAAAAAAAAAAACATATAACAAAGAATTTAAATAAAAGCGAGTCTTGGAAAGTTTTGTGGTGAATGATAAGTATGATAATTGTGTTTTTAAGAAGGATTATACTTTTGCTAATGATAATTGCAGTAGTTGTGGTTATCATACCAGTAGCAATTTTAGTAATAATGATTAGTTGTGATGATAGTGATGACCACGGTAATGTAATCCACCAGTAGTGATTAAAGTACTAATTGTTCTACTAATTGATAATGGTATTGAAAGTGTAATCATTAAGAGAATGTGTGACTGTGGTTATAATTATGATAGAATGATGATTAAAAGCCTAGATTGTGATAACATTAAAGATGATAGTATGAATAACAAAAAGTATATTAAAACAAATGATAGCATTACTGACAACAATACTAACGTCAGTACAGCTTAAGACAGTCAACAAAAGCAATGATCCCAAAACTCAAAAATAATAATAATAAAAAAATAATGACACCAATACTAACATCAATATAGCCAATACAGGCAACAGAAACAATAATCCCAAACTCAAAAATTATTTTAAAAAGCAAATTATGAAATTCATGACACCAATACTAACGTCAATACA
>NW_020871059.1:15000-20000 GCF_003789085.1 Penaeus vannamei
GCAATAATAATAATAATGATAACAATAACAATAACAATAATAATGGGAATCCCAATAATCAAAACGATAATTCCAATAATGATAATAATCCTAATAGTGATAATGATAATCCTAATAACTCCAATAATAATAATAATAAAACTGATGATAATAGCAATAATAATGATGATTGTAATAATTAGGATAATAATACTGACGATGATAATGATAATGATTATAATAATGATAATAACAAAGATAATGATAATAATAATGACGATAATGATTAAAGATGATAATGATTTTAATAATAGATATGATAATAATAATGATAATAGTCATAGTAATAATGATAATGCTTATAATATTGATAAATAGTGATGATAATAACTTTATTATTAACAATAATAGTATTAATGATAATGATAATAATGATGATTCTGTCAATTAGAAATGAATGATAGATATAGCGAAATAAAGAAAAAAAGAGAAAGACGACGTTTCAAGTATGCAAATATAAGAATTAGGAAAAAGCTGGAATATATAAATTCATCCGAGAATTACAAAAGAGAACTCCGGGTCCTACACCGATGCTCAATATGCCCCTCTTATTCGGACTAGAAATCCATCATAATGTACGGTAACCATAGAGACCAAAGTGGTATGTGGAGGTAAAGCTGCGCCACCATCACCACGGTTACTACTGTCCCTGTACGCTATTTCCGCCTCTATGACAAGCGCACGTAAGGATTATTGTCGGTTAAAGCCTGCGCAACCATGGGCTCTCAACAAGGCAGTTAAATGGCTAACCCAATCCTGTGTTTTTTCTCAAGGTAAGTGTCATGCTACAGAATGATTTTATTAGCATTTCCAGCAAGTTGTACACGCATGATGAAATATCTGAAGGGAAAAAATACTCTATATATTAACTTCGTCATTGTCTCTGTCTGTCTGCCCCCCCTCTCTCTCTCTGTCTTTCTTCTCTCTCTCTCTGTCTCTCTCTCATATTGCGAAGGTGATCTTATCGAGCGACGAAAAAACGCACGGGAGAAAAACCTGGCAGATACGTTACGTCAGCTCTGAATCAAATTTTGTGTGACCAGAAGAATATCATGGAGACCAAGCACGTCGTGAGCGTTAAGAGAAATTCTTTCGAGCCGAATCTCAAAGCAACAACAGGATATGAACGATCTGGAAAGAAAGCTAACTCTGCAACCAACCCACGCACAGCAGTGTCAGATGCAGAACGTAGATCGTGTCATCTAGCCCTAATTACCAAACCACCGAACGACTTAGATGAACCCCACTACTACAACCAACGATGGAGAGCCCAACGCCTGAACTGATCTGAACTCGGGCCCAGGGGACAGCCCGTTGGGACAGCCACTTCTGCAGAGGGCATTGCGTGGATGGGCAGCGGTAGGGGAGAGTTCGTGCGCGACGGCGAGGGATTCACCGCAAGGGCTCCCAGGACGAAATCCGCGGTGCCCAAACGCCCGAAGCCACTCCGGGGTACTCGGCAGGTGACAGGCTCCGCGTGACGCCAGCCGCCTCTCGCTGCCAGGTATGGGTATACAGTTTACATGTGGATTACTCGAAGAAACATTGTTGTAAGATAGGACTGGAGGCTCATGTGAATGATATCCTCGATGATGATGACGATGAAAGAGGACTGGTAGTTGGTCTTTCATTGTTACGTGCCCTAGGAGGCATTTCGATACCCTCCTGACTCGGGAGGTATGGGGCGAGAGCACGAGGAGTCGTCCATACCGCCCCAAGCTGCTCTGTGCGCCCGTTATAGTACTTTCATTTGGAAGAAATGTCTTCGTATGTGTCTGTTACAGAGCATGGAGCTTCCATTATTTTCGGGCTCTTATTGAAATTAGAGGCCAAATGTAATTTATTTCACAATGTATGTCGACCCACAAAGAGCCCTGATTTAGTTGAATCTACAGTACATCTTGGTAAACTACTTCATAAGAAAATGCAAGAAAGAAAATGTATGTGTTATCGGAGACTTCAATGCTCCTCCAGGTAGCCGTCGGTATAGTGCGATGCAGGCGGTCTACGAGGATCACCGCTTGCGAGTTGCTGGCGTTGCCTTGCTTCCGAATGACATCTTTACTCATAACCTCGGTTCCTTGGCGGTAATCAGTGTAACAGTAACAGGTAAAGCTATGCCAACGTCTGTCTTAAGTTACTGCAAATGATAAGAATAAGTCCATTCCTTAAAACTAGTGATTCGCAATTTGGGTTTAAGTCTCAACGCGGCTCTGATATGACACTTTCACAAAAGGAAACAATAAGTCACTATATCAAGCCCAGGTTCCCATGTTTTCAGATGCGTCCAAGAACTCTGATCGATTGATTCACAATAAACCGTTCAGTAAATCAATATCACGAGGCATCACGTGGTAGAATGACAAGTGCCGTGCAATGTGCCTTCATGGTCATCGATGGGATACGGCGAGGTGGTGTGATATCACCCGTTTTCTTCAACGTGTACACTCTCTTGGCATGCACTTGCAGAGAGCAAAGATTGACTGTCACACTGCAGGGAAATGCACTAATTATATTGCATATACAGACGGTACGGCGTTCCTGGGTCCCTTCTGCTAAGGCTCTTCAGTAACTCATTAGACCTATGCAGAGCAGTTTATAACATTAATAAAACTGTGTTCATCGTTGTTCGGCCTCCGCCTACAGGTCCGTTCACCTTGATATGTTTATAGTTTGTAGCTCTTTGCTGGATAGTGAATTTTTAAATATCTTGGATGTACATCTGATGAACTCGAAGACGATTTAGGGCCGTACTTTAAAACTCGACCACCAGCGTTGGCGCTCAGGTGGCGATGGGCCAGATTCGTACTTTAAACGCCCTAGCTTCGAACGCCTGGCCACGCCCCGAACTGGCGTTATATTATTGGAACCTGGGTGGCGGTGGAGTGGAGCGTTAGACATTTTCGTGAAGGCATTAGACATTTTTCTTCTTTACTATTCAGCCTACACTCAACGAATACTTATTTCATGATTGGTACGACACAGAAAATTTGGATAGTATTTGTATGATTACTTAGTAGCTATTTTAAAATCGACATATTTTGAAGACTTTACTGCGTATATTGGAATCTATCCCAACACCTCACTTCACCCCTTATTTCAAGATATTTCTTAATAATTTGTTGAACATGAACCAAATGCAGTTTGTAAAATTAATACACATTACATAGCCGAAATATTACGTAGCCACACACACACACATATATACACATGTATATGTATATATATATATATATATATATATATATATATATATATATATATATATTATATCTATAATATATATATATATATATATATATATATATATATATAGTATGTATGTATGGGCATACACATAGCTTTGATATCACTTTCAGTACTTATAGGTGTTGTATTCCTATTTGAGGTGAATGGCTACAGGTGGAGTGCAGTTGAAATTAGCAGATAATCTTTAATTATCTCAAGAGTTGGTCAACATGTGTATCAAAGAAATATTTCTGTAAGATGCAAGCACTTTCTAACGATAAGTCTGCTTCCTGAGAGCAGAGCCATGCAACCAGTCAATAATGTCAAGGTATTACTCATTTTCCTGGTGTTACAGGGGAAATTGGTATTATAAGGACAGTTTGAATGTGGTCCTATTATAGAATCATATGCGGTGCTTGTTCATGACCTCTGTAAAACAGTAGGTTTTTGACAAACATTGACTGCTGCACAAAATTAGAGCAAACTCAGTACATAGAATATTTGCTTAAAAACGTCTCGATACCTTTTTGTAACAAGTCCCTATGCCGGATCATGGGGTACAGTTGGTAGGCCTATGTGTCCAACCGACGACTCCACCGTGAGACTGGCTACACGGGCACCTAGTTTGTTTCCCTGTGGATGACACTGCCCATCAGGTTGTCTCTTTATAAGATAATCCTGCGTGGAGGAGGCTTATGGGAAGACCTAGGATGCTCTAGCTTGGGCAGCTCGACAAGACATGTCATGAGCTAGAGATGGGGCGAGGGCCTGCCTGGCGACCCGCCATAAGGGACCCCCGTGGCTGGAAGTGAAGGGGGTCGCAGTCAGATCCGTGTGGGGAAGGCATATACATGTACACACACACACACATATACTGTCAATGCATATACATGTATATTCATTCCCTCCATGGAAAAAGACCCACAGGTTGAAGACCGTATAAGAGCACCTCAGTTAAGATTTGATTTATTATATGGTTATTCATAGTAACCTATGATTATTAATTTTGTGATTGCTTTTAAAGTTACATATGAATGCTCATTTTGTTAATCAATATGTATGTTAGGATTGGGGACGTTTTTTTTTAAGTTTTATGCAATATGCGATGTGTTGATATTGGTGACGTAAATGAAAGACCGAATGATAATTATAAGTAATTACAACAATAGTGTTCACTGTATAGAAGTGATATATGTAGGATGGTGATCCGTCACCATTATACTAATAGTAACAACGCATGTAATTACTAATATTAGGCATAAAAATGGTGTGCCGTGTCAGTCATTCCAAGAGCGGAACGGAGCCCATAAAAATAGTAATTGAACGGGAAATTAACCTCTTTGCAAACCCCAAGAAACCTCTTACACCTTCAATACAACCCCCTAGGAACGTGTACACAACCCCGCTGTAGTAGAAACTTCGACTCGGAGATTGGCTCGAGCGGTTAATGTCTCGACCACGATGGAACTCATCTATCTTTCCTTTTCTTCTACGTCTTCTCCCCCATTTTTTCTCTCTCTCTTTTTGTGCAATCAATGCCCGGTGTACACTAACATTCGGGTGATGGATGAATGACTAGTCACCACTTAACCTGCGCTCGTTCGTGGCTCCTCTGTCAAAAGTGGTGGTCACGTATTCACCCGCCGTCCCTCTCCGCTTCGCTCTCCCCTTGCGATCGCTCAAGCACCAACGCGTCTTCAAATATTTGCTGTTTGTGCTTGGCGGTTTTTATT
>NW_020871059.1:42500-49166 GCF_003789085.1 Penaeus vannamei
TAACAATGATAATAGTAATCATGATAATAGTAGTAGTAGTAATAATAATGATAATAATTATTAGTAGTAATAATGATAATAATAATAATGACAATAATAAATTATAAGGATATGAATGATAATCATAACAATAATAATCATTATAATAACAGCAGAGATGATAATGATTATAATGATGCTAGCGATGATAATGATAATGATAACAATAATAATAATATCAATGATAATAATAGTAATAATGATAATAATAACAATAATGTTTATAATAATACTGACGCTCTTTTTTTCGGTTTTAAGTCAATTTCTTGATCTCTCCTCCTCCTCCTCCCCTCTCCCCTCCCCCCCTTCACTCCACACCCCATCACCTCCTCCTCTCCCCGTCTCCTCCCCCCTCCTCCCGCCTCCTCCCCCTTCCCGCCTCCTCCTCCCCCCTCCCCTCACCCCATCGATCAGCATTGCTAATCAATTGCAGAATTATTACCCTAGCACGTGTTCATACTTCATTGTCTAATGTTATTGCAAGGGATGCAACATACGCACACACGCACATGTAAGCAAACGGTTATATGTGTATGTGTGCGTGTTTTGTGGTGTTCGTGTGCGTGTGTGTGTGTGACCGTAATGATAATCTTTGTCTTTTTCGTGTGTGTGTTTTCGTTTAATCTTTTAGTGTATCGTTTATTGCTTTATTTTCCTCTTTTTCTTTTTTGTGTTTTATACTTTTTTTCGTCTTTTTTCTTTTCCTTTTAATGTCTGTTGCTTTATATTCCTCTTTTTTTTTGTGTATTATTCTTTTTTCCTTTCTTTTTTATGTCTATATCTTCATTTTCCTCTTTATCTTTTTTGTGTACTATGTTTTTTATTTCTTCTTTTTTTTATAATGTCTATCGCTTCATTTTCCTCTTTAAGTTTTTGTGTATTATGTTTTTTTTTTTTTTTTTTTCCTTTTTACTGTCTATCGCTTTATTTTCCTCTTTAACTTTTATTGTGTGTTATACTTTTTTTTCCTTTTCTTTTTAATGTCTATTGCCTCATTTTCCTCTTTAAGTTTCTGTGTATTATGTTTATTTCTTCTTCTTCTTTTTCTTTTCTTTTCTTTTTAATGTCTGATAATAACTTTTCGCAATTCTCTCTTTCGTCTCCGGTTCTCTGGCCCGTTTTGCATGTTAGGAGTTATTTCCAGTTATTGGAGTTATTCATGCAGTAGTGTGGTTGTTATTGCTGTGAGATATAAACTGGCTTTTGTTGTTTATGGTTTTGTTGATATTTTTGTGATCATTTGTACGTTTTATGACCTTTTTTTCTTTTCTTTCTTTCTTATCTTATTTATTTTTATTTTTTTTATTTATTATTATTATTTTTTGTTATTCTATTTTATCTTATTTTTTGCTAGACATATAATGATAACTTTTATTGTCATTATCATGCTTTTGTTGATATTCTTTGTGATTATTTCTGCGTTTATGCCCTTTTTTGCTAGACATGTAATGATAACTCCTATTGTCATTATCATACTTTTTGAATCATCATTACCGTTTTTGATTATCATGACCGTTGTTTTTCCGAAGCTCTTGTTATCTTGTACCACAAAGGTATAATATCGCAAAGCACGATCTCTGAATATAGAGGGAATGTTGCACCAGTCGCTCAGGACAAACAAAAGTCGCGCGATTTTGTCGCTTGACCGTCTCGTGAAAGTCGCTCGACAGTTGCGCGACTCCCGAGTGAAGATCGAGACATACACTTTTACACTTTCAGTTGTGTTCTGTCTTACTGAATATGGGAGACGTAAATAATTTGAAACTGTCATGAAATATTTGGTAGATAACCCAGAGACAATAACCCTGTCTCTCCCCTGCCGCCCTATAGCCAATGTCTCGCAACAGCAAAGATGATGTGTGACAGTTTGTTGACTTGTATGCTAGTGTGTGCGAGGATCCATGCTTATAGTTATTATTTTTAGTCTCAATCAATACTGATGCTCATATTATTGACGTCGTTATGCTTCTTATTACTGCCACCACAATTTTATCATCAGCTTAATATTCGTAATTTCATCAGCTGATTCGTTTTACAACATTGTTTTCTTCTTTATTACTCTTTCGGTATTTCATCACATTTCCCTTTCTCCTGTCTCGCTATCCTACCTTATGTCTTCTTTCTCTCTTCTCTCTCTCTCCCTTTCTCCATTCTTTACCACCAAATTTTCTTTATTTATTTCATCCCTTTCCTTCTCCCTACTTTTCTCTTCTCTCTCTTCCTCTATCCTTTCCTCTCTCTACCACTAAATCTTCTTTATCAATTTCATCCTTCTCCTTTCCTCGCCCTCTCTCTCTTCCCTCTCTCCATTTTTACCACCAACTCTTCTTTATCCATTTCATCTCTTTCCTTCTCCCTCCTTTTCTCTTCTCTCTCTTCCTCTCTCCATTCCTCTCTCTACCACCTGTCAGCCATTCCCCAATTAACGATCTTCCTCCTGCTGCGCCTCCTTCAGGAAGGACCCTCCCCGTGCCTGTGCTGTGCCAGGTGTGCGGCGACAAGTCCTACGGGAAGCACTACGGCGTCTTCTGCTGCGACGGGTGTTCCTGCTTCTTCAAACGCTCCATCAGGAAGGGCGTGAACTACTCCTGCATCTGTAAGGTCTTTGGTTGTTGCTTGGGAGGGGGGGGATAGGAGGGGAGGGGAAGGTGGGGGGGACTTAAGGGTGGGGGTATGAGGGTTGCTTGGGGGAGGGGAGGGTTGGGGGTACTTAAGGGTGAGGGTAATGAAGGTTGGGTGGGGAGGGGTATGAGGGTTTAGGTTGAGGGGAGGAAGGAGGGTGGGGAGGGGGAGAGGGAGGAGATTGAGGAATAAGGGGTAGGGGGAATGGGTGATATGAGGAGGTAAGGAATGAGGAAGAGAGATATAACGAGGGAGAGGGAAATAGAGAGAAGGGGATAAATAGACTGACAGACAGAGAGATAGAGATGGGTAAACCGATAGATAAATAGATAAATAGAGAGCGCTAGCGAGAGAGAAGAGAGAGAGACAGGATGGAAGCAAAAATCGGAGACGGTAAAAGAAAAAACAGTGAGAGCCTGCGAAAAAAAAACGAGAAAATGAGAAAAGCGATTAGACTCCGCAAGCTCTATCAATAATGACAAACTCACGATAATCAAAAACACCCATAATCACACTAACATATCACAAACTGCAATTTCTCTCTCGGTGATAAACGTCACATATTTAAATCGGACGAAATAATTAGAATCGATGTTATTGCGCCATCAGCAGCCTTATCGACCGAACACTCCGTCACCGAAACTTTCCCGCGCAAACTGAAATTATCTTAAATTATACCTTCTTCTCCTTTTGTTTTTGCGCCGTCGGAAGAGTGAGAGGGGGGAGGAGGAGAGAGAGAGAACGAAATAGAGAGAGAGAGAAGAGAGTACGATATCAGAAGAGAATTAGAGAACGAGGAGAGAGAGAGAGAGAGAGAGAGAGAGAGAGAGAGAGAGAGAGAGAGAGAGAGAGAGAGAGAGAGAGAGAGAGAGAGAGAGAGAGAGAGACAAACAGACAACAGACAGACAGAGAGAGAGAGATGGAAAATAAACGCATATTATCGTCTTTTCCTACTATGATTATTGATAAGGTATTCGCACATAATTTCCCTCGGAAGTTATTTTCACCGCGGCGATAGCACGGGAGAGGGGTGGGGGGGCGGGGAGGACCGGTGTAGACCCGCGGTTAAATTCACAGCAAATTCCCAATCCTTTGAGAAATTCAGGTAATAAAAAAAATACATATAAAAAGATCAGCAGAGTAATGTCTTTTCTCTTTTTCTTTCTTTTTTTTCAATGTCTTTTTTTTTCTTTCTTTTTTTTTTTAATTTTTTGGCGTCACGGAGGTCACCATGCGCGTGCATGATGAATATATTTTTGCCCCGAATGTTTATTTATGTCTTGCTCAGTTCTTTCTTGTTCCTCGCTCAAGAATCTTGCCCTTGGATTGCTCCGTGGTCTTGTTGGGTTAAAATTCGAGTTTTTTTTCTCTCTCTCTATCTGTTTTTTTTTTTTTTTACTTTTTTTACTTTTTTTTTCTTTTTTTTTTTTTTGCTTTGTTGGTATTTTCTCGTTTAGTTTTTTTTCCTTATTTTCTCTTTATATATCGCTTCATTCTACTTTCTACTCTTCCGCTTATCTCGAACTCCTCTCTCTTTCTCTCTCTCTCTCCTCTCTCTCTCTCTCTCTCCTCTCTCTCTCTCTCTCTCTCTCTCTCTCTCTCTCTCTCTCTTCTCATCTCTCTCATCTCTCTCTCTCTCTCTCTCTCTCTCTCTCTCTCTCTCTCTGCTCTCTCTCTCTCTCTCTCTCTCATTCTCTCATTCTCTCTCTCTCTCTCTCTCTCTCTCTCTCTCTCTCTCTCTCTCTCTCTCTCTCTCTCTCTCTCTCTCTCTCTCTCTCTCTCTCTCTCTCTCTCTCTCTCTCTCTCTCCCTCTCTCCCTCTCTCTCCCTCCTCTCCCTCCCTCTCTCTCCCTCTCTCTCCTCTCCCTCCTCCCTCCCTCTCTCTCCCTCCTCCTCCCCTCTCTCCCTCCCTCCTCCTCTCTCCTCTCCCTCCCTTCCCTCCCTCCTCTCCCTCCCTCCTCCTCTCCCTCCCTCCCTCCTCCTCCCTCTCTCTCTCTCCCTCCCTCCTCCTCTCCCTCCCTCTCTCTCCCTCCCTCCCTCCCTCCTCTCTCCTCCCTCTCCCTCTCCCTCTCCCTCTCCCTCTCCCTCTCCCTCTCCTCTCCTCCCTCTCCCTCTCCCTCTCCCTCTCTCCTCTCTCTCCTCTCCCTCCCCCTCGCTCCCTCTCTCTCTCCTTTAATTACGCATTTCTTACAAAATTCATTCATAATTGTCTTGGATGACTCATACCCGTCCCATTAAGGTAATCAATAACATCTCAATTGTCAAGCATATAAAGAGCCCAAGTAAAGAGAGAGTGTAAACAACGAAAGCGGAGTGAGAGTAAATAAGAAAGGAGGAGAGAGAGTAAATAAAAAAGGAGAGAAGGTAAATAAGATAGGAGAGAGAGTAAATAAGAAAGGAGGAGAGATAGTAAATAAGAAAGGAGGAGAGAGAGTAAATTATATTGGAGAGAGTAAACAAGAAAGGAGGGAGAGAGAGTAAATAAGATAGGAGAGAGTAAATAACGAAAGCGAGTGAGAGTAAAAAGAAAGGAGAAAGGAGAGAGAGAGTAAATAAGAAAGGAGGAGAGAGAGTAAACAAGAAGGAGAGAGAGTAAATAAGAAAAGAGACAGTAAATAAAAGAGGAGAGAGAGTAAATAAGAAAGGAGAAGAGTAAACAAGAGAGAGAGTAGATAAAAGGAGAGAGTATATAAGAAATGAGAAGAGAGAGTTAACAAGAAAGGAGGAGCGAGAGTAAACAAGGAAGGAGAGGAGGAAAGAGAGTTAACAAGAAAAGAGGAGAGAGAGTAAATAAGAAAGGAGATAGTAAGCAAGAAAGGAGGAGATATAGTAAATAAGAGAAGAGGAGAGAGAATTTACAAGAAAGGAGCAGCGAGAAGGAAGGAGAATAAACACGAAAGAAGGAGAGATATTACCTTGGAAAGAGGAAGAGAGAGTAAGCAAGGAAGGAGGAGAGAGTAAATCTGGAAGAAAGGGGAATAATAGACATGGAAGTGGATAAAAAGTGATATCACAAAATCATTTCGGAGAATGGGGTGCCTGGGTCGGCGTGTTCGAGTGTGCTTCCTTCTGTGCGCGCGCGCGTGTGTAAATAGATAAATAGATAGATAGATAGATATAGGGATGAATTCATAGATAGATAATGGATAGGTGAGAGATAGATTAGATAGGTGATAGAGAGATAGATAGATAGGTGGATAGATAGAAAGACAGATAAATAGATAGATAGATAAACAGATAAATAGATAGATAAACAGATAAATAGACAGATGAATAGATAGATGGAGGGAGGGAGAAAGGCCCGTCTAATCATCTGCTTATTGATATATCTTTGTAAATGTGTTTATGTTAATATGCTTACATTCTGTAAATTTATATTTCTGTGAGTTAGCTTGGCCACAAAAAATGAAAATTTACATGCATAAAATATCTGCAATCATTATAAAATCATAATCAACTTTATATCAACTAGCTTATCATTCTCTCAGACAAACATATACTCAAAAACATCTCTTTTTTTCTTAATTTTCTTTCTTTCCAATTAACTCCTTCGCATCTTTTTTTTCTTAATTTTCTTTCTTTCCAATTAACTCCTTCACATCTCTTTTTTTTCTTAATTTTCTTTCTTTCCAATTAACTCTTTCGCATCTTTTTTTCTTAATTTTCTTTCTTTCCAAATAACTCCTTCGCATCTCTTTTTTTTCTTTCTTAATTTTCTTTCTTTTTGCACGCAGCCGGGAAGGGAGAGTGCATCGTGGACAAGGCGAGGCGCAACTCTGTGCCGCACTGCCGCCTCAAGAAGTGCCTGGCCGTCAGCATGAACACGGAAGGTGAGCCTCTCCGCTGCTTATGGGGTGAATTCGTAATGGACACGTCGGTGTGTGTGTGTGATTATTTATATGTATATATACGTATAACATACACAAATGTGTGTGTGTATATATATATATATATATATATAATATATATATATATATTATATATATATATAAATAAAATATAATCA
>NW_020871059.1:50773-70773 GCF_003789085.1 Penaeus vannamei
TGTACCCTGGCTTCGACTGAGGGGGCTTCATACAGTGCTTTCTGCTTGTTGCTTGATGGTGAAGGAAGGACGGAGAAGGATGCTGGCAGGGGAGAGTTTGAAAGCTGTTTGGAATTTTGTTTATTATTGTCATTAGTATCAGCCTCTCTCTCTTCTCTACGCTCTCTCTTCTTTCTCTCTCTCTCTCTCCTCTCTCTCTTCTCTCTCTCTCTCTCTCTCTCTCTCTTCTCTTCTCTCTCCTCTCTCTCTCTCTCTCTCTCTCTCTCTCTCTCTCTCTCTCCTCTCTCTCTCTCTCTCCTCCTCTCTCTCTCTCTCTCGCTCTCTCTCTCTCTCTCTCTTCCTCTCTCTCCTCTCTCTCTGTCACTCTCTCTCTCTCTCTCTCTCTCTCTCTCTCTCTCTCTCTCTCTCTTCTTATATATATATAATATATAATATATAATATATATATATATATATATATATATATATATATATATAATATATTATATCATATATATATATATATATACACAGGGAAGACGAAGAAAGGAAGGTTCCGAGCGTCTATTCTGTATTCTTCTGAAAAATTAATGGTCCTGCCAGTGTTCAGTGCCTTCGGCCAGTTGATAGATGGCGTTAATTGATCTCTTTCTTCGGCCTTGGTAGTTCACGGTGCTTACGTAGTCAGTGCGTGTGTGTCTGGACGGCAGCGGATGTGTGGTGCTGTTATGTCGTGGCATGGTGCGTGTTGTGTGTGTGGTGTGTGTGGTGTGTGTGTGTGCGTGTGTGTGTGTGGGGTGTGATGTGTGCTGGTGTCTGTAATTTTGTGGTGGCGTAGGTGGGTGGGTGGGTGTACGTGTGTGTGTGTGTATGTGTGTATGTACGTCGTGTGTGTGGTGCGTAGGTATACTGGCAACTGGTCAATAATGACAACAGTCTTGCCTAAATGCCATTACCTTCATAACCGGAACCATTTTGGCGAAGGCTTTTTCGGATCGAGTCGACGGCGCCAACACCCAGAAGCTCGACTCCCGCCGCTCGGCGCAGGGAACACACCTGCAGCAGGTAATTAGCCTCCCCGTCGCCGCCCCGGAAGAGACCGCCACCACCGCCATCCCCGCAGCGCGGAGGAGGAGCTGGGTCGTGGCGCGGCAACAGGAGCCCCCCCCCCTCACCCATCCCCCCTTCCCCTCAAACAACACCACATCGACACATCCACGGGAGTACCCCCCCCCCTTCCCCCTTCCCCTGCCGAAACCGACACCACATCGACACCATCCACGGAGGTACCCCCCCCTCCCCCCCTTCCCCCCTTCCCTGCCAAACCGACACCACATCGACACCATCCACGGAGTACCCCCCCCCCCCCCCCCCCTT
Organism: Penaeus vannamei; assembly: GCF_003789085.1. Taxonomy (NCBI): domain Eukaryota; kingdom Metazoa; phylum Arthropoda; class Malacostraca; order Decapoda; family Penaeidae; genus Penaeus; species Penaeus vannamei. The sequence goes on from NW_020871059.1 coordinate 52,130, forward strand.
CCCCCCTTCCCCTGCCGAAACCGACACCACATCGACACCATCCACGGAGGGTACCCCCCCCTCCCCCTTCCCCTGCCGAAACGACACCACATCGACACCATCCACGGAGGTACCCCCCCTCCCCCCTTCCCCCCCTTCCCCTGCCAAACCGACCACACATCGACACCATCCACGGAGGTACCCCCCCCCCCCCCCTTCCCCCCTTCCCCTGCCGAAACCGACACCAATCGACACCATCCACGCGCGCTGATGAAAGAAACGCCGACACCATCACAAAGGGTGATTGGACCCGACTCTGTGCCGGCGGAAAGCGGATGCTGCAAATAAATGCTTATATCAGGCTGTCAAAGCCGCTTGCGTTTGGACCAAAAGCTTATGGAATCAGGATTCGAAAGTGTGTTTCAGCTGACTGTAATAAGCCGTCGGATCGTCAATTTCTGCAACCTTTGATTTTCATTCTATGTGTTTCCTGTTAATTCTAGTTACACAAACAAATATATTTACTTCTCTTTTTTTATATGTATAAATGCATATTAATGTATGTGTGTGTGTATTTGTTGTGTATTTATTTGTGTGTGCTGGTGTGTGTGTATGTGTACACACATGTATACATATATATGTGTATTTATGAATATACATGAATATGTATGTATACATCCATGTACTCATCTATGTATAGATGCATATTCCGCATATACGTAGACTCTCCTTCACTCTCGTAGGAAAGAAATAAGGTCATAAACGAGCCGAACGACGCCCATCGTGACACGACGGGAACCCCGGGTGGCCGCCCGTGCCACGCGCGAGCAGCCGGGAGATTAGGCGAGCGGCCGCCCGCAGTAGCAACTTATTGCTTCTGCTCCCTCTCCTACCCCGCCCGCGCCCCTGCCCTCGCCCCCCCCCTCGTCCGCCCCCGCCCTCGCCGCCCCTCGTCCGCCCTCGCCCCCCCCCGTCCCCCCCGCCCTCGAGTCCGCCCCTCGTCCGCCCTCGCCCCCCCCTCGTCCGCCCCCGCCCTCGCCCCCCCCCCTCGTCCGCCCCCGCCCTCGAGTCCGCGCGATGAACTTCGAATTCCCGCCCTATTTTCGCGGGTTTATTTGTCAAGCAAACAACCACTCGGGCGGAGGCGCAGGAGCCTTCGATCCGGGCTGGCGCTGCGGGAGGGGGAGGGGGGGAGGGCTGGGGGAGGAGGGGGGGGGGGGAGGGGCTGGGGGGAGGAGCAAGGGGGGAGGGGGGGAGTGGCGGGGGGGAGGGCAGGGGGAGAGGGGGCTGGGGGGAGGAGGAGGGGAGGGGAGGGTAGAGGGGCTGTGGAGGGGAGGAGCAAGGGGGAGGGTGGAGGGAGGAGGAGGCAAAGAGGGGAGAGGGGGGGGGAGGATGGGGAGGGGGCTGAGCAGCTGGAGGAGGGGGAGGGGAGGAAGGGAGGAGTGGAGAGCAATGGGGGAGAGTAAGGAAGAACAAGAAAGAAGGTGGAAGGGGGAGAAACAGGGTTTCGGGGTCGGAGGGAAGTAAAATTACGAGAAGAAAGGAAGGGGGAGAGGGAGGAGCAGCAGAAGGGGAGTAAAGGAGGAAGGGAAAAGATGGAGGTAGAAAGGAGGGTTTACGTGAAAGGAAGAGGGAGGGAAAGATGGTAGAAAGGAGAGTTACAAGTGAAAGTGGGAAGAGGGGAGGGAAAGATGGAGGTAGAAAGGAGGGTTACGAGTGAAAGTGGGAAGAGGGGAGGGAAAGATGGAAGTAGATAGGAGGGTTACGTTCAAGTGGAAGAGGGGGGGAAAAGATGGAGGTAGAAAGGAGGGTTACGTGAAAGAGGAAAGGGAGGGAAAGATGAGGTAGAAAGGAGGGTTACGAGTGAAAAAGTGGAGGTAGTGAAAGTGGGAAGAGGGAAGGGGAGGAGGAGGCCCGAGAGACGGGGTAGGATTCTGTTTATAAAGCGAATCCCTTTTTTCATTATCCTTATTCACAAGCAGAGGCCTCCTTCTTCTCTGCCGCTGCTTCTCCTCGCGAGCGGGAGGGAAAGCAAACCTCACAGGACTCGAGGGAAACGCAAGTAGAAGCCTTTTTAGACTCCCTTTTTTGTTTATAAAGGCAATGGGAGTTCTTGATCCCCGGGAAGGAAACACAAGGGAGAGAGAGAGAAAAGGAGAGGATGGTGTCGTTGCGTCTGAGGGAGGAAGAGGCAGGTCTTGGGAGCAGGGATGAAAGAGGGAGAAGAGGGAGAAGAGAGAGAAGAGGAGAAGAGGAGAAGAGGGAAAGAGGGAGAAGAGGGAGAAGAGGGAGAAGAGGAGAAAAGAGGAGAAGAGAGAGAAGAGGAGAAGAGGGAGAAAGAGGGAGAAGAGAGAGAGAGAGAGAGAAGAGAAGAGAAGAGAGAGAAGAGAGAGGAAGAGGAGAAGAGGGAGAAGAGAGAGAAGAGGAGAAGAGGGAGAAGAGAGAGAAAGAGGGAGAGAGGAGAGAGAGAGAGAGAGAGAGAGAGAGAGAGAGAGAGAAGAGGAGAAGAGGGAGAAGAGAGAAGAGAGAGAGAGAGAGGAGAGAGAGAAGAGGGAGAAGAGAGAAGAGAGCTGAGAAGGGAGAAGAGGGAGAAAGGGGAAAGAGAGGGATACCTTGAGGATTTGGAAGAGATGCCTTTGCTAAGTGAGAAGGGGAGGGCGGGTGTTCAGGATACGGAGGGACAGGAATGTTTCTTTCTCTGTCTTCTCTCTCTTTCTCTGTGTTTCTCTTTCTCTCTCTCTCTCTCTCTCTCTCTCTCTCTCTCTCTCTCTCTCTCTCTCTCTCTCTCTCTCTCTCTCTCTCTCTCTCTCTCTCTCTCTCTCTCTCTCTTCCTTATTCCCCAAAAGCTCTCTTGATGTCACACTTCAGAACCTATTTTTTTTTTTTTTTTTTATCAGGAATTCTTACAGCTCTTTTCTCACCTTTTTTCCCCCTTATCAAATAATACTTACCTAACCCGGACCCGTGTTTACATCGAAATCTGAAATCCTAAAATCCTATTGCAACGCCTCCTATCCTTCTCTGCGCCGTCCGGGTTCCTATCCCCGTCCCTTCTTGGCTCCTGACGGTGTGCTCAGTCCACAAAGTTCTTGGCGTAATATCTGCTGGTATTTTTGTTTTTGTTTCTTTGTACCGCTGTTGACATTCACTTTGGACAAGTTTATTATGCTTTGGTTACTACATGTAGGATGGGTTTTTTGTTTGTTTTTTTCGTTGTTTGATGTACGCGAAGCTGTGTTTGAGTGTGTGTGTGTTTGTATTTTTATGTGTGTATGTGTGTGTGTGTGTGTGTGTGTGAGTGTGTGTGTGTGTGTGTGTGTCATGTGTTGTGTGTGGATGTGTGTGTGTGTGTGTGTGTGTGTGTGTGTGTGTGTGTGTGTGTGTGTGTGTGTGTGTGTGTGTGTGTGTGTGTGTGAGTGAGTGAGTGTGTGTGTGTGTGTGTGTGTGTGTGTGTGTGTGTGTGTGTGTGCTGTGTGTGTGTGTGTGTGTGAGAGAGTGAGTGTGTGTGTGTGTGTGTGTGTGTGTGGTGTGTGTGTGTGTGTGTGTGTGTGTGTGTGTATGTGTGTGTGTGTGTGTGTGTGTGTGTGTGTGTGAGTGTGTGTGTGTGTTTCACTTTGTCCTTCCTTATTCAGTCTCAGCTTCCTTCTTTGTCCTCATCCTCATCAAGGTCTCCCGGGAATCGCTCATGCATCTTCTTTTGTTTCTGTTTTCCACATTCTTCCGTTTCCTTTCGCATTCTTCTTCTTTTTTCGTTTCCTGAAATCCTCCTTTGTTTAGCCTTGACTGTTTGCGTTATTCCTTGCATTACGAACACTATTTTACTCAGATTTAATGTATTTTTAATCATTTTTGACGTAAAATTATGTCCAGCAATATCAACTCGCCTTCATTGGACTTCGTGACATCTGCATCGTGCGTATATCATTGTCCGGATGTTATATCGCGACCACGCTGTAATTTCTGATCGAGTTGTTTTTTCCCGGAACCCTGAAATTGCTTTTATCGTTTATTTTCACTATCATTTGTCATTATCATTATCATTATTATTATTATCATCGTCTGAGATTCTTCGATATCGTCGTACCTGCCTTTCCCGTATTTGGCCCCATCACTCTAACTAATTGCATGACCTGTGTTGACAAGAGCCGAGGTCACACTGGCCTTATCTAACTCTGGTCTGGGACTGCCGCTTTTCTGGCCATTCCCAGGCGTGTTATCTTGGGAGGGGCGAGCCAGACCTAAAGGGGTTCCCTGCCCGTGATCGCCTTAGGAACAGCTGAATGTTGCTATGTCCTTATTGCGTCATCACAAAGGCGTTTTAAAGCCGGGCTCGACGCACCGAGTCTCCCGAGGAAGGTCTTTGTAATGCAACTGAAGTGGATGGAGTTAGCGCAGCGACCGAGACTGACTGTGCGTGCTGCTCCCTCTTACGCAATCAATTCAAAATCGTCAATTGAAAAAAAAGAATGTCTGGTACTTGCCTTGCTTGCCTTCCCTATTCTTATATCGCTTTAGATACCATGCTTAGTGTATATCATGTAACACATATCATACACAGATACATATAAGTGCGTCTATGACTATCGTGTTTTAATATTTTGGATCTTTTTTTTTTCCATACACTTCATTATCCACAGGAACATCTACTTTTTTTACCTGCTTCCTATCAGATTTCCTGTGCTTTTATATTCGTCAGTGTAAATCACCCGAAGTTGTTTACAGCCTGGTAGCATCCCAGACACAGAGATCGTTGTCCCAGATTTCACTCCAGATTTTCCGGCTCTCTTCTCCTCTCCTTCTCCTCTCTTCTGTGCTGGAAAGGATTCTCTCATCATAATTCTGTTTATAATTTATTGTGGTTGACTCCGGGTTGCTATGGACCTCGTACCTGTGCCTTCTTTGCTATGCTAGGTTCTTTTATGATTGTTTTTAATGCCATAGATATTAAGATCATTATTATGATTGATGTTAGCATTATTATTATCATTATCATATTATATCATTATTATTACCATTGTGGTTATCATTACTATTGTGAGTGTGTTTATTAATACTACTCTTTATATAACTATTATCAATATTATCATTATCATACTACTATAATCATTATTATTATCAATATTATCAAAACATTATTATCATTATCATCGTCATTATTAACACCACCATTAATGCAACTATTATTATAATGATCATTACTTTTAATATAATCAATATTTCTTTTTATACCAGTATTACCATTTTGCCAATACCAATTCTAACACAAATTATGATAATGTGAGTCTGGTATCGACGCCGCCATCCGGGGTCTTAGATGTTCAGAAAACCCCAAGAAAACCCAATTTCCTTCATTCTAATTTCAGTAGCATGATTAGATGGTTTTAGAGATCGTTGGGTGGACTGAATCCTTTGCTCTGTTGAATTTGTGTCAAAGCTATAATGGTCATAGTAACAGTTTTGGCCAATAACTTTTCATTATATAAAGAAAATGATAAACAAGTAGCATCTCACAATGTAAAACTTGTCAATAAGCGTTAAATGGAAAAAGGAATATTCTCTTCTACTAAACCAATTCAAAGCCAAGATTAACTTTAATTTCATTATTTCCCTTTCTTATACTTTCCTCTGGTATAATGTTCCTTTCATAATTCCTAACTTAACCAAATCAAACATTTTCTTCTTCGACTTATTCCGTTGCTGTATCCAAGCCCCCCCCACCACCCCACCACCACCCCCCACCCCAAAGTATAATTAAATGTTTCCCAACAACGAGGCCGGTGTTATGGCCTATGATGTTGCCAGACTTTCACTAAACTTTCTTCTTTTCTCTGTGCTCAGGACGAAAGGCAAGACTCTTAATTAATTATCTTAATTATCACAATTCAATACACGTGGATTCCATAATTATGATAATTCACCTATAAGGCATAATAATCTTCAAGTTTCGGGTAAAACAAGAATCGTAATACCCAGCGCTTACATACCCATGTTTGGGGCAAAAGTCGAGACTTGTCTGACGAAAAACCCTGAAGATAAAACTACTTATGACTTTGCTTCCATTGAATTGTTGATATTCAAACAAACCAACCATTTGTTGAGGATTATCATAAATTACTCTATTATTTCGAACACAAAAGTTTGCTATACTTATATACCTTCCAAAAATAAAGATATGTCTTTAATATTATGAGCAATGCAACTTTTAGATGTCAAATCAATATCGATCTCGACATTGGTATTATTATCATTGTTATTGTTATCATTACTATTATCATTATTACTATTATTATTATTATTATCATTATTATCCTTATCACGATAATTGTTATCATCATTATCATTATTACTGTTATTGTTCTTATTATTATTATTATTATCGTTATTATTATTATTATTATTGTTATTATTATCATCATCATCATTATCATTATCTTGATTATTATGATTATTATTATCATCATTATTATTACTGGCGTTGTTATTGTTAGTGATATTACTATGACTGTTATCATTATTGCTTCCTTATCATTATTGTTAATAACGCAATTATTATTGTCATTTTAGTTTTAAAGGTCAATGGTTTTCTTGAACATATACATATGTTTTTTCCAATATTTTCTTACGATTTGATTTCTATAATCATTCATTTACATTTCTGTTCTCAAATCCTCCTTTCCAGCTCTTAATTCATAATTAAGTCCTCCTTAACACCCATTTTGGACTTCTCTCTCTTATTTATTCTGATTCTTGTTCTCTCCTTATTCACTTATTCCTGTTCCTTTATCTCATTACGTTCTTTCTTACTCCTTTCTTCAAATTTATATTTCTCGTTCGGGTTTATTTCTCTCTGATGCTTTTCCTCTGCTTCTAAACCTTATTTCCTATGTATACAATGAGGCTGCACTTATCGGGGCATTAGGGTGCTTTTCCTCTTCGTTCTGATGTGCCTTAATGCGCTATTGCCATTCTTTGCTGCTCTTGTTGATCTCTAGGGGTCTGTCTGTGGTGTAGGTGGGTTATGCGATATCAGAATAGGAAGTGATATGCATGCTAAGGTGTATATGATATGTATATGATGTATGTTATTTCGGAATATGAGATACGTTAGTGTTGTGTTTTTCGTCCCAAAGCGCTAACCGTGGATGTAATTTATTCATTTTGTCTGAAGTGCGTGTAATCATTTCCTCGTCGTCGCTATCAACATCTACTTTTATTCCTCTAATACCCTTAGGTTTCTCTCTCTCTTTCCCTTTGCTTTTCCTCCTTCGTTATCTCATCATTTCTTCTCGTCTTTCGCAATTATGTTTCCTTCGTCTTTTCCATCCGTCCTCCCTTGTTCTCTCCTTTTCTCTTCCCTCCTTCTTTCCGCTCCCGCAATATTCGCTGCCAATATCCAATTATCTATCTTCCACTTTCATTACCTGGCTTACCTTGACAGCCTCGCTCTGTTGCAACTTCATTAACCTCTCTATCCCGTTGCATTGTTGCATCAACACAACGAAGGCCAAGGCAGTGGTTGCTGGTGAGCGAGGAATCCATTTATCATACTTTTTGTTATCTTCTTTCTTTGTTTGTTAGTCCCATTCGCGCCCTCATCACGTGGTCTTTTCGCCGCATTACTTAGGTGGGATTGGCAGGTAATTTTAATTAATTTTTTCATTAGTACCTTTATTGCGATGTTAATTCTACAGAGGTTCTTGTTTATGGTTGAAGGATCTCTGTTTCGTGAAAGAGAATTTCAACATGTTAAGACAGGGTTTCAGTCTCTGAGAATGCACTTGCACTGTTGCTATAGTACTTATTAAAAAAAAAAATGTTGTCGGTGTTCTTACTATCTTTACGATAATGTTATCATCGCCATTATCATCATCATCAATTTCATCATCTTTATCATCATTACTATCCTCAAAATCATCTTAGCTATTGTCATTCCTCTTTGTATTTATCCTATTATCATGATTATCTTTCTCCCTGCCATCAATATATTTATCACCAACATCCTTATCTTCACTATCGTAAATTAGATCACAAGTCATATATCATTAACTCTCATGATAAGACTAACTTCTTCAGTAGTTTCCAAACTTGGCAGTTCCTCTACACCCTAACTCGGTAGCCTCGCCTAAACCACGCATTATACCCCCGTATAATAAACCTACAAAAAAGCAATACACTCCCAATACAATAACAAATATGATAACAAATACAATCCCATATAACAAACCTCACGCAGTCTTTCGTACCATCCACTGCAAGATAGCCCCCGAACGCATTCCAATTTCGGTAGCCCCGTTATCTAGCCCCGCCGCGAGTCGAAAGGTCACGATCCATACGGTCTGAGAGGCTACAGTACCTTCGCAAGTCCAAGCATACTTCGGGTGGAACACAGGAATGATGGCTCGGCAGGTATCGACTTCCTGCTTGGACCTTCTTCGAGGGGTTTGTGGTGTGTGTTCGTCCCTTCCTTTGTGGGCCTTGGGGGAGGGGGGAGGAGGAGGAGGAGGAGGAGGAGGAGAGGAGGAGGAAGAGAGAGGGGGAGGAAGGAGGAGGGAGGAAGAGAGAGAGAGGAGGAAAGGAGGAGAAGAGGGAGAGAGGAGGAGGAGGAGGAAGGAGAGAGGGAGGAGGAGGAGGAGGAGAGGATGAGGGAAGGAGGAACTGACGGGAGGGAAGGGGAGTGAGGAAAAGCAGGAAGAAGAGGAGAAGGAAGGAAGGAGGAGACATGAAGTAAGGGAAGAAGTGGACAAGTGGAGAAGGAGGGGCAAGTGGAGGAATAAAACAAGAATGGATAGAGGAGGAGGAGAAGATAAAACGGGAAGGAGGAGAAGGGCGAAATAGAGGAAGAGAAAGAGGAGTAAAAAGAGAAATGAGGGGAGTAGGAGGAGAAGGGAGGAAAGAAACGGGCAGACGAAGAGGTAAAAGGAAAGAGGAGAGAAGGAGGGTAAGGAGAGAGAGGAAAAAAGATGAAGAAGGAATAGAAATTAGGGAATGTAAATGAAGATAGAAGGAGAAGAAAGAGGCAAGAACAGATAGGATATGTAGGATGAAAAGAAGGAAATATGACGAAAAAGGGAGAGAGGAAAAAGAGAAGAGAGGCCTTATCTTCTTAAGGACGTGGAGGGGGGCATGATAAAGGGATTTCAGAAGCGAGAAGCCAATCACTTCTCGGAAAAGTAAATCTTTATCTATTAATATATACGCAACTTTATCAAACTTTTATCATTATCATATACCTCTCTTTACGAAGTTAAGACTCCTCCGTTTTCTCTTCCATCCACCCATGAAGGAAGAAGAGAAAAGAAAGAAAATATGATAAAACATCCGAACATTGTGAATGCCGCTATTATAGTCTTATGATGTAGTGAAATGTGGGTTGTGGCCCGTAGAGTTTAACGTCGATATTTCGATCATCTATTTAGTATTGATTTTTTACTAATATGGCAGGAAAAAAACGATTGGTGACCTGCGCATGCGTAGTGAAACGAGCGAGATGGTGGCGACTCGACACGAGATGATGCCATTTTCTGTTAGGTTAGATCAGGTTAGGTTAGACTAGTCAGGTTAGGTCAGATTATGTTAGGTTTCGGTAGATAAGGTTAGATCAGGTTAGGTTAGGTTAGATTTAGTTGGGTCCAGAGTTAGGTTAGGTCAGATTATGTTAGGTTACGGTAGATAAGGTTAGATTAGGTTAGGTTATATTTTTTAGGTTTAGTTAGGTTAGGTTATGTTAGGTTAGATCAGGTTAGGTTAGATTAGGTTAGATTAAGTTATGTTAGGTTAAGTTCGACCTTATTACCCGGAAAAGACTATATCCTCATAGGTATATGTGTGCCGTACGCCTAACCGCGAGAAATACGGATGCCGTACGCGTAACCTCGGCCTTGTTATTATTTTTTCGAATGTAATGAAAGCCATTATCGGCCAGAGCGACGTTTGAGCTGAATCCATATCTCTTGTGAAAGAAACGCCCATATTTATGAGACAGGAAAAAGAAATAAAGAAAACCCATCGATTAAAAACAATAAAACGAAAAATTAAGAATGGGTTTGGGACAAAGAAACGATTTTTAAGAACAATCTGGAAGTCGATATTCTTTTCTTTCGGATTCTACGCCTCGGATGAGGAGAGGGACTTGAGGTAGAGGGCGGGGGGGGGGGTGGAGCGAGGGGGGGATGAATAAGTGAGGGAAGAGTTGGGGTCGTGTGGAAGAGGGAGAGAGGGAGAGAGAGAGAGAGGGAGGGAGGAGGAGAGAGAGAGAGAGAGAGAGAGAGAGAGAGAGAGAGAGAGAGAGAGACGAAGAGAGAGAGAGAGAAGAGAGAGAGGAGAGGAGAGAGAGAGAGAGAGAGAGAGAGAGAGAGAGAGAGAGAGAGAGAGAGATGAGAGAGAGAGAGAGAGAGAGAGAGAGAGAGAGAGAGAGAGAGAGGAGAGAGAGAGAGAGAGAGAGAGAGAGAGAGAGAAGAGAGAGAGAAGAGAAGAGAGAGAGAGATAGGTCAGTGAAAGGGAGGAGGGCGACGGAGAAATAAGCAGAAGGCGTTCTGCTTTTCCTCCATTTATTCCTCATCCTCTTTAGCCTCCTCCTCCTCCTTCTTTCTCATTCTTTTGTTCCTGCTCCTCTTTATGCACCACAACACCTGTCCCCTCGTCCTCCTCCTCTTCTTCTTCCTCCTCCTCTTCCTCGTCCTCTCCTCTTCTTCCTCCTCCTCCTCTTCTTGCTCCTCCATCTCTCCTTTCTCATTTTCTTGCTTCTCCTCCTCCTCCGCAGACCCTCCTCCCTGTCTCTTCCTCCTAATTCTTTTTATCTTTCTGCTTCTCATCCTCTTTCTTCTCCTTATCCTACTTCAGTTCCCCCTCTTCCTCTTTCTCCATATTCCGCCTAATCCTCTCTCTACTATTTCCTTTCTTTCTCTTCTTCCTGCTCTGTCTCCCCCTCGCCCTCGTTCAGTCTTCCTCCTCCTAGTTCTTCCTCAAAGTCCTCACCCGCTTTTTTTTTTTCTTCTTCTTCTTCTTCTTTCTTCTTTTTCTTCCCCTGAAACCACGAAGCATAGACTTCCTCCCTCTACCCCTCCTCCTCCCTCCTCCTCCTTCTATCCCCTTCTTCTTCCTCCCTCCACTCTCCACTTCTCCCTCCTCCTCCTTCTATCCCCTTCTTCTCCCTCTTTCCTCCTCCACTCTCCCACTTCTCCCTCCTCTCTTATCCTTCTTCTCCCTTCCTCCTTCCACTCTCCACTTCTCCCTCCTCCTCTCCTCTATCCCTTCTTCTCCTCTTCCTCCCCCCACTCTCCACTTCTCCCTCCTCCTCCCTCTATCCCCTTCTCCCTCTTCCTCCCTCCCTCTCCACTTCTCCCAACTCCTTCCCTTCCCTCCCCCTTCTCCCTTCCACTCCCTCCCTCTGCCTCCGCTCTTCCCCTCGTCCTCCTTCCTCCCTTCCTCCCTTCCTCCCCTCTCCTCCTCCTCCTCCTCCCCCTCGTCCTCCCTCCTCCTCCCTCCCCTCCTCCCTCTCCGTCCTCCCCTCCTCCTTCCTCCTCGTCCTCCTCCCCTCCCCTCCTCCCTCCCTCCGCTCCCTCCCTCCTCCCCCTCGTTCCTCCCCCTCCTCCTCCCTTCCTCCCCCCCCCAACCTAACTTTTATGCTTCCCCTGGTCTTTTATACATTACCTAATGAGCCCTTCCCTCGCTACTTGACCGGGCCTCCTTGAGTCTTTTTTTTTTTTTTTTCTTCTTTTCTTCTTTTCTTTTCTTTTTTTTGGGGGGGGGGGGGGGGGGGGGTGCTTCTACTCGATCGGCCATTCTTATTTTTCCTCCTTTTCTTCTTCTCTTTTTTGCTTTTTCTTCTTGGCTGACGTTTCGATTCCTGAACATTCGGGTGCGGGTCCAAGTCCACTCGTCTTGCACTTCACTCGATCGAGGTCATGTCACGTTTGGTCCTCGACGTGACCTAAGATGACCTGGGAAACGTCTCAGGGTCTTTTTTATGAAGGAAAAAACAACTTGTATTGAATGCTGTGGGTTGCAGGTCTTTCTTAGATCACCGTACTCTACTTCCTGTTTATTTTCTTCTTCTTCCTCTTCTCCTTTCGTGGATCTTGACCTTCTGCTTGTGTTCCCTTTCTTATTCTCTCTTTTTCCTTCCATCTCCTTTCTCCTTCGTCCTTATTCTTACCCTCCTCTTCGCCTCTCATCTCCTTACATACATACATACATACATACATACATATACATACATACATACATGTCCATATACATACATACATACATACAATCATACATACATACATACGTGCCTACTGAAAACACAAATATACATATCTCCTACAGAATATATATTCATGATTTCTTGATAGATAAGTAGATAGACATAGAAAGGTACAAAGATTAACTGAGAGATAAACAAGTGAGCTGATGGATAAACACATATTTAGTGCATTGATAAACAGAATAAGAGAATAGAAAAATATATTCTTCTTGGCCACTTCTAACCAACCCCCTCCCCCCCCCCCCTCAACCGTCCTCCCTGCCCGCTCCTCTGAACCGTTCAGAAAAAAATCCTCCTCCCTCCCGCCCCTCCTTCCCTCCTTTCTTCCTCTCTTTCCCTCCCGCTTTTCCCGCCTCACCTCCCTCCTGCCTCACCCTCCCTCTCGACTTCCCTTTCCTCCTCCCTCCTCTCTTTTCCTCCTGCTTGTCACTCCCTCCTTCTTCCTCCCCTCCCTATCTCCTTCCTTCCTGTCTTCGTCTTCTCTTTCCTCCCCCCTTCCCTTCCTCTGTCTTCCTCTTCCTTTCCCTCCCTCCCTGACCTCCCCACGCCCCTCCCTTCCCCCTCCCTCCCTCCTTCTCCTTCCTCCCTCCCTCCTCTCCTCTCCTTCCCTCCCGCCCTCCTAACGACTTACAAGCGACACGTCCCCGAGCACGCCATGGGCGGCCGTGTCGATACCATCCCGCCCATCAATCACGCCCACTTGTGCTGGTACTCGCCCCCGCCCCCGCCCCTGCCCCCGCCCCCCCATCCTAAGTGCCAGGGAATCCTCCTTTCCTCCTTCGTCCGTCGTCGGGGAGAGCGCAGGGAGCTCCTCCTTCGGCGTCGTACGGGAGCTCCAGAAGGTATCGGGAGGGACACACATATACATTCATGGATATATGTATATGTATATTATATATATATATATATATATATATATATATATATATATATATATATATATATATATATATATATATATATTATATATATATATATATAATGTATGTATATATATACAAATGTGTGTGAGTGTGTGTGTGTATGTGTATATGTATGTATTTATGTATTTATGTATATATCTGTTGATTTAGTTATTTGTTGGTTTGATTGCTTATTGGTCGGCATCGTCTGTCATTTGTTTTTTGTAGTTTGTTTGTTCCTATTCGAGTATTTGAGTTCCTTTATACTCATTATTCAATCGTTAACTTATTCTCTTGCGTATATATTTTGTGTGTGCTTTTGTGCGTGTGCGTGTGCGTGTGCTTGTGTGCGTGTGCTTGTGTGCGCGTGCTTGTGTGCGTGCGTGTGCTTGTGTGCGTGTGTTTGTGTGTGTGTGCGTGTGCGTGTGCGTATAGACAAGGAGAGGTCCGCAGGGTCGGTCCAGCGGCGCGGGTGAGCGAGAGCCTCCGGGTGACGTGGAGAGTCCTCGGCCGCGTCACCCGTCAGGCGGAGGAGGCGCTCGAGGACGACGCCGAAGGAGCGAGGAATAAACGAAAAAATGTTCTGTGTTATTGTTTGCAGAGGGGGGGCGGGGGCGGGGGCGGGGGGGCGTGCGGGGGGGTGGGGGGTGAAGGAAATTACGGTGCATAGGATGTGCGAAAGGCAGACGGAAATGCAGTCAGAGACAATTAAAGAAGAAGCATGAACGCAAACAAAACACAAACTCACTCATACATGCAGCCACAGATGTACGCATACACATAGAACCCCTCCCCGCCCCTGCCCACATACACACAGACGTAAACATACACATACACCCACCTACATACACAGACGTACACACAGATACACACACACACACACACTTACACACACACACACACACTTACACACACACACACACAAACCCTACATACACACAAACATTACCCATTTCCTCTCCTTCCCAACCAACACTTCGACCAATAGGCTTTTTCCAATCACAGAAGAAACCCGAAAACACCGCCTCGCGCCCTGATAACAACAGCGGGTCGCGAAGGCTTCCTCCAGCGCCACCGTAGGGGGGTCGGGAGAAACGGGAAGCAGAAAGAAGAAGAGAAGCAGGAAGGGTCAGGAAGGGTCGGGAGAAGCGGGAAGCAGAAAGAAGAAGAGAAGCAGGAAGGGTCGGGAGAAACGGGAAGTAGAAAGAAGAAGAGAAGCAGGAAGGGTCGGGAGAAACGGGAAGCAGAAAGAAGAAGAGAAGCAGGAAGGGTCGGGAGAAACGGGAGCAGAAAGAAGAGAGAAGCAGGAAGGGTCGGGAGAAACGGGAAGCAGAAAGAAGAAGAGAAGCAGGAAGGGTCGGGAGAAAGCGGGAAACAGAAAGAAGAAGAGAAGCAGGAAGGGTCGGGAGAAGCGGGAAGCAGAAAGAAGAAGAGAAGCAGGAAGGGTCGGAGAAGCGGGAAGCAGAAAGAAGAAGAGAAGCAGGAAGGGTCGGGAGAAGCGGAAGCAGAAAGAAGAAGAGAAGCAGGAAGGTCGGGAGAAGCGGGAAGCAGAAAGAAGAAGAGAAGCAGGAAGGGTCGGGAGAAAACGGGAAGCAGAAAGAAGAAGAGAAGCAGGAAGGGTCGGGAGAAACGGGAAGCAGAAAAGAAGAAGAGAAGCAGGAAGGGTCGGGAGAAACGGGAGCAGAAAGAAGAAGAGAAGCAGAAGGGTCGGGAAGAAGCGGAAGCAGAAAGAAGAAGAGAAGCAGGAAGGAGAAGGAAGCAGAAGAAGAAGAGAAGCAGGAAGGGTCGGGAAACGGGAAGCAGAAAGAAGAAGAGAAGCAGAAGGGTCGGGAGAAGCGGGAAGCAGAAAGAAGAAGAGAAGCAGGAAGGGTCGGGAGAAACGGGAAGCAGAAAGAAGAAGAGAAGCAGGAAGGGTCGGGAGAAGCGGGAAGCAGAAAGAAGAAGAGAGAAGCAGGAAGGGTCGGGAGAAGCGGAAGCAGAAAGAAGAGAGAAGCAGAAGGGTCGGAGAAGGGAAGCAGAAAGAAGAAGAGAAGCAGGAAGGGTCGGGAGAAACGGGAAGCAGAAAGAAGAAGAGAAGCAGGAAGGGTCGGGAGAAGCGGGAAGCAGAAAGAAGAAGAGAAGCAGGAAGGGTCGGGAGAAACGGGAAGCAGAAAGAAGAAGAGAGCAAGGGTCGGGAGAAACGGGAAGCAGAAAGAAGAAAGAAGCAGGAAGGGTCGGGAGAAACGGGAAGCAGAAAGAAGAAGAGAGCAGGAAGGGTCGGGAGAAACGGAAGCAGAAAGAAGAAGAGAAGCAGGAGGGTCGGGAGAAACGGGAAGCAGAAAGAAGAAGAGAAGCAGGAAGGGTCGGGAGAAGCGGAAGCAGAAGAAGAGAGAAGCAGAAAGAAGAAGAGAAGCAGGAAGCGTCGGGAGAAACGGGAAGCCAGGGGAACAGATCGCTGGCAGTGGGACTCGCTGTTGGAACAAAAGGGGACAACGTGGAACATACCCTTTCTTCTCTTTCGTCTCTCTTTATTCATTCTTCGTCCTCTAAGCTGTTCTCTTCTCTTTCCTTCTGTCTTGCCTTTTCTGTGTGTCTTTCTTCGTTGGTTCGCTCACTTCCTCCTCTTTTTCTTCTTCTTTTTTCGGTTCCTTCTTTACCTATTATTCCTTTTTTATGCTTTCGCCGTCGCTCGCTCTCTCTTCTCTTATTCTCTCCTTTCCTCTTCCTTGCCCTTCTATTCGTCGGCCATTCTCTCCTTCGTCGTTTCTCCACCCTTCCCTCTCCTCTACCTCACCTTCATCTCTGTCTTCCTTTTCCTTTCCCTTTCTCCTTCGGATACCCTCTCCCTCTTATCTTCTTCTTCCCCACCTCCTTTTTGCAACCCTATTCCCTCCTCTTTTCTTTCTCTTCTCCCTCTCTTCGAAGCCAATTACCCTCTCCTCCTACTCCTATTCCTACTCCTCCTCCTCCTTCTCCTTCTTATTCTCCTCCACCTCTTCCTCCTCCTTCTCCTTCTCCTCTTTCTCCTTCTCCTTCTTCCTCTTCCTCCCTCCACTCCCTCCTCCCTCCCTCCTCTACCCCCTTCCTCCCCCCTTCTTCGTACCATCCCCATCCTTCAGTGCCGCGAGTGCCACGTTTAATGGCTTCTGTTGACACAAGTTGAGTCCTGAACGGGTTATATTGTAGGTCCGGGCGCTGGCTAGAGTAGGCTCTCCTTCAGCGCTCGCTAACTGTTTACTTATTCCAGACTCGATTGTTTTATTCAGTTTTTTTGTGAGTCTAGATTGCTTCCACTTGTATGCTATGGAAGTCTTCGCTAGGAATGTTTACTTGTTGCATTGATATGCCCACACAGTACTTCGTGTATGTACACGTGCACTTATATTTATACACTTAAGTTTACACACACGCAAGTACAAACACCCACCTACCCACACACACACAAAGACACACTCACTCACACACACAGACAGACACACACACATACACAAACAAACACACACTTACACACAAACAAACACACACATACACACATACATGTACACGCACAAAACACACTAACACATACACACACAAACACTAACACAAACACACACATCTAAATATAAATAGATGTGAGTGCGTATATACGTGCGTGTGAGGCTCCTATATATTTGTATGTACGGTCGCCTCGGGTCGCAGGTCCGCCGAGCAATGGGTTCCAGCGGCCGCCAGATCCCTCTTCGGCGTCTCTCGGAATGCCAAAAGGCCGGCATTTGTTTACGAGGCATTAGCTATGCAGAAAGCCGGCGTGAGAAGACCGCATAAGGGAATAAATATCCATTATGCTATTGTAGATTTAGTGTATATATATATATATATATATATATATATATATATATATATATATATATATATATATATATATATATATATATATATATATATATATATATATATATATATATATATATATATATATATATATATATATATATATATATATATATGTGTGTGTGTGTGTGTGTGTGTGTGTGTGTGTGTGTGTGTGTTGTGTGTTGTGTGTGTGGTTGTGTGTGTGTGTGTGTGTGTGTGTGTGTGTGAGTGTGAGTGTGTGTGTGTGTGTGTGTGTCTGTGTGCGTGTGTGTGTGTCTGTGTGCGTGTGTGTGTTAGTGTGTGTGTCTGTGTGCGTGTGTGGTGCGTGTGCGTGTGTGTGTGTGCGTGTGTGTGTGGTGTGTGTTGTGTGTGTGTGTGTGTATGTTCGTTTTGTAACTTTCGAATTCTTCCTTGTGATTCTGAGACATCTCGTCATTGCAAGTCGTTCAACGCGAGAGCGGAATTAAAGAGCACGAAATAAAGTTTTTTTTTCTCGAAAATTCTAGGAAAAAGAATAAATCTCATGATTATTCATCTGTCCTACTTCCATCTTCGTATGTTTTTCTTGTAACATTTTTTTTTTTCTTTTCTTTTCTTTTCTTTTTTTTACAGGCAGAATCATACATGTAATGTATATAACTTTCTTTTTTTGATTAACATGAAAATTTAATTAGGTTCCCGTCATATTTCCGTAAATGAAAAATTTTGTCAAGTAACTTTTTGCACATTAATTGCACAGGAACTTCCACATCAGAATCGGCCTCTATTATTCCCAGGCATAATTCCCCTGAACGGAATGTATGGGGAATATTAACGAACTTTTGTTTCCCTCATTCCCTTCCGTTCTCCCTCTCTCCCTTCCCCTTCCCTTCCCCTTCCCCTTCCCTTCCCTTCCCTTCCCTTTCCATTTCCCTTCCTCTATCCCCTGTTCTGCCTCCTAGTCCAGCTCTCAATTTTCAAGTGTGCGTTGTTATAGTGCTATATAATTACAAGGCTACAATATTGTTCTCTTGATCGTGTTTATAGATAAATAAATAAATATATATATATATATATATATATATATATATATATATATATATATATATATATAAATATATATATATATATATATATATATATATATATATATATATATATATATGTGTGTGTGTGTGTGTGGTGTGTGTGTGTGTGGTGTGTGTGTGTGTGTGTGTGTGTGTGTGTGTGTGTGTGTGTGTGTGTTATAGATACATAAATAACCATAAACAACCCTTTTTCGCTTCGCCATTACTGTTGAAGCATGATAATTATTAGACGAAACAACAGACGTAGAAAATGAAGAACAGAGAGAACTGGAGGCAACGCGAGACGAGGAGATAGACGGAAAAAAATAAACAGGAATTTTAAAAAAGAGAGAAATGATATATAGAGCAAGATGAGAGAAACAGCATGGAAGCACAAATAATGTCAGCTCATTTATTTTTATTGCAAAAGTTGTGATTGTTGCAATGATGCTGGCTTTTGTCATTGAAATGGGTGTTGCCGTATTCATTACAGTCGTGGCAGTAAGTGTTGATGGTGATGATGGTGCTGATCACTATATTTTGGCGCTGGTCGGGTTGGTCACCATTTGGGAAGGATGGGACCATGTTAAATACTGTTTCTTCCAATGTTAATTCTAGCTTTTGGTGGCTTTGTAG
>NW_020871059.1:78273-80773 GCF_003789085.1 Penaeus vannamei
TCCTCCTTTCCTTCTTTCCAAATTACCTTCGCTCATACCAGTGTCATAGACCATATATTCATCTATCTTTCCTTACATTTATCTTTCTATGTATGTATTATCAGATGAAAAAAAAAATCCTTTTTTAAGTTTTAATTGTTGTATGCCACCCATCACCATTCCTTAAATTCAATTCTTTCTTTGCCACGCCGTCAAATTTAGAAAATAAAATAAATGGAATCACATCACCAACATCATTTCTGCTGTGGCGCTCGATGCTTACAAGAAATTCAAACATAATATCAAGAGCAGTCATGCTGCACGCCCCTTCTTACAACCCTAAAAGCATTAAAAGAGGAAAATAGATAACAACGTCATCACTAAACTAGATAAAGGCCGTGGAATTGTTATCCTAAACAGAGATGGCTATTTATAAGATAAAATCAGTTAATGACAAAATATAAACATGCCTGAGGCTGCCACTCATCTATGGAAATTGAAAGACAAAAAAGTTCGATAAGAAAAGAAAAAGAAAAAGAAGAAAAAAAAAAAAAAAAAAAAAAAAAAAAAAAAAAAAAAAAAAAAAAAATATATATATATATATATATATATATATATATATATATATATATATATATATATATATATATATATATATATATACATTTATCTGTAAAATGACTTACAACTTCCTAAGTACATCTGGCTCCAAACTTTCCTAAATGATCTTCCCAGAATTCATATAATTGGTCGACCTTTAATCCCATCATTCTGCTGTTGAAACTTTATAATGTTATAAATGTTGCAAAATTCCTAGTCCTGATAATCACATAACTTACAGAAGAATGTACTATAGAAAACATTTTATCAAAGAATTAGTTCCCTTAAACCACTACGTCCTGTTACAATGGCCACTTGTTCGTCGGTTGGCAGGATAACTGAAAAAAAATATGAACAGACTTTCATGACCTTTTTACTACAGGTGTGTCTTAGTCCAACTTGAATGATCTTAAATTTTGGACGTGATTTTTGTTTGTTCGTTGGTTAGCAGGATAACAAGTTGTGAACAACTTACAAGCCGTTAGATCTATATATCTATATCTGTCTATCTCTCGCTCTCTCTCTCTCTCTCTCTCTCTCCTCTCTCTCTCTCTCTCTCTCTCTCTCTCTCTCTCTCTCTCTCTCTCTCTCTCTCTCTATATATATATATATATATATATATATATATATATATATATATATATATTATATTATATATATATATATATACACACACACACACACACACACACACACACACACACACACACACACACACACACAGCACACACACACACACACACACACACATTATATAATATATATATATATATATATATATATTATATATATATATATATATATATATATATATATATATATATATATACACCTTGAAATTGTTGTTTGTTTTAGCCTCGAGGCCTTTTATGGCGCCAGATTTCTGGCTCCGACTTAATCTCTTTCCATTTAGATTATTTCAGGCATTGTCGGATTTTGGGATTACTCTTCGAGCATTTTTCGGAGCGAATTCCTTTCCGGTCCTCCGACTAAAGGCCGAATGCGCCAAAAAGGAAAAAAAGTCTTCAAAGCAAGAAAAAGATTCCCCTCAAAAAGCGACGCCGCAAGAACACTATATTTGACCACATTTTTGCTTCACTTGATGCAAGGAAAGAAAAAAATCATTTATTTCCTCCCCTTCCCTCCCCTCTCGCTCTCTCTCTCCTCTTTTCGCTCTTCCTCTCTCCCTCTTCACCCCCTCGAAAGAAAAAAAATAAAAATAAAAATACGGCATTTCGAGGAGACATCCAGAGATGGAATTTCTGACCCAGCAAACACGTAAGGAATTTTGTCAAAATTTCTGAAAGGGATTTTGAGAGGGCGACCGGCGGCGCGGCCATTACCGAGGCCCGCTCGCTTGGCCTCGCGCCCTGGCCCGTCTTGGCCCCGTCTTGGCCCCGTCTTGGCCCCGTCTTGGCCCCGTCTTGGCCCCGTCTTGGCCGCCGTCTTGGCCCGTCTTGGCCCGTCTTGCCCGGCGTGGAGGGTGAGGCCGAGGGCGGTCCGGCCGGCCGAGGGCGTGGCCTCCTTGGGCTTCTCTGTCCCCGAGTTATTAGTGTTGTTGTTTTCTTTCTTGTTTTCTTCTTCTCTTGCTTCGTTGTCGTTCTTAACTTCTTTGTTTTTTTTTCTTTTTTCTGCCTTCTTGTTATCAATTTTCTCTTTTTTATTTATTTATTTTTTTTAACCTTTTGCTTGCTGCTAGTGCTCCTTTTGATTTGTTCTTCTTTTATTTCTAATCTTCTATATCTCCTGCTTCGGCTTATCATTTGTTCATTACTTGTTTTTCATTTTCCTTTTCTTCTTCCTCTCGCTTCTCTCTCCTTTTTCTCCTCTTCTTTTCTCTCTTCTATATTCTTCTTTCCTCTTTATTCTATTTTTCCTTATTTTTCCGCTTTCTTTTACTTTTTCTTCTCTCAAAGTTGGA
>NW_020871059.1:90773-93273 GCF_003789085.1 Penaeus vannamei
AAACAAAGCGAAAGAGAGATAAAACAAGACAGGAGATAAAGAGGAAGACAAAACAAGCTAGAAGCGACAAAAAGACAAAGTAGAACAAAGGAGTAAACAAAGATAGAAGAGAGACAAAAGAAAAGAGAGGAAAGAGAGACAAAACGAGACAGAGGCAGAAGAAGACAAAGCAAGCGAGAAGGGACAAAGAAAAAGAGAAAGAACTGGCAGAAGAGGGATGAGAGAGGAAAAGAGAGAGGAGGAGAGAGAGCCAAAACAAAAATAGAAGAGAGAGACAAAACAAGGAGGAAAACAAAGCAAGCGAGAAGGGACAAAGAAAAAGAGAAAGAAATGACAGAAGAGGGAAGAGAAAGGAAAAGAGAGAGAGACAGAGAGATCCGAAATAAAAATAAAAGAGAGAGACAAAACAAACATAGAAGAGAGAGACAAAACAAGGAGGAAGACAGAGTAAGCGAAAAGGGACAAAGAAAAAGAGAAAGAAATGACAGAAGAGGGAAGAGAAAGGAAAAGAGAGAGAGAGAGAGAGCCAAAACAAAAATAAAATAGAGAGCCAAAACAAAAATAGAAGAGAGAGGCAAAACAAGGGAGAGGACAAAGCAAGCGAGAAGGGACAAAGAAAAGAGAAAGAGCAGACAGAAGAGGGAAGAGAGAGGAAAAGAGAGAGAGAGAGAGCCCAAACAAAAACAGAATAGAAGACAAAAACAAGGAGAAGACAAAGCAAAAAGGGACAAAGAGGCAGCGAAGGCAAAGACGACCCCTGCGAGCGGCGCGGGCGAGCGGCGGCCGCCAGATAATAGCCTTATCATGTCCGGTCTTGACGCCTTCCTTATCTGCTTCCTTTCATCTTGGACGCGCGACCACGACCTGGACACCCCCCCCCCCCCACCCGTTTCTTTTTCTTCCTTCCTCACTCCATTCTGTTCTCTGTCTGTCTCTCTCTCTCTCTCTCTCTTTCTGTCTTTCTCTCTCTCTTTCTTTCTCTCTCTCTCTCTCTCTCTCTCTCTCTCTCTCTCTCTCTCTCTCTCTTTCTCTCTCTCTCTCTCTCTCTCTCTCTCTCTCTCTATCTCTCTCTCTCTCCCTCTCTCTCTCTCTCTCTCTTTCTCTCTCTCTCTCTCTCTCTCTCTCTCTCTCTCTCTCTCTCTCTCTCTCTCTCTCTCTCTCTCTCTCTCTCTCTCTTTCTCTCTCTCTCTCCTCTTCCTTATCTTCCCTTTCGTTTACCTTTCTTCCTCTCCCTTCACTTCCTTTTGTTCTTCACCTCTCCTTCATTATCTCCTCCTGTCCTCCCTCTCTTCTATCATCTCACTCCCCCATTCCCACATTTTTCTTATGTCTTCCCTTCATTTCTCCCTATTCTCCCTCCTCCCCCCCCCCCCTCTCCATTAAACCACCTCCTCTCCTTTTTTTTAAGATATTGTTATGGAGTCGACACTTTAGGCCGAAGACTCGTTAGGTGCAGTCTCCTTTATCTTGCCAGGTAGGCCTATTTAGGAGGGGGGGGGGCTCGTGGTGCAGGCCTCTTATATTCCCTTTTTTTCTAAGTATGATCTAAGAAACCTTTTTTTCTTTTCTTTTCATCTATTTTCTTTTTCTTTCTTTTTTTTTTCTTTTTTTTTTTTTTTTGCTGTTGTTGTTAAGGGTTCTTTCTTTCTTTCTTTCTTCCTTCCTTTCTTTCTTTCATTTTAAGTATGATTTATCTTCCATCGTTTGCTTTTCCTATTTCATAAATCAGCTGAATGGATATTAAAGGAATCTGAAGACACTTAAAGACGGAAAAAATATGGGGGGGGGGTAACCATCTTGTGTCATTCTCTCTCTTAATTTCTTTTTTTTCTCTCTATCTTATATACTTTGTTTTCTTTCCTTTATTCTTTTGACTCTCTATTCCATCTTTCTTTTCATTTCTTCTTTTTTATCTTCATATACCTTTCTCATCCATCTTCCGTTTTCCCCCATTCACCTCCCACCCATACCCCCCCCCGCCCATGCCTTGAAAACCGACCCCCATCACGCCCACCCCCACCCACCCCCGCCCGCCAGACCGCCCACCCACGCAGCCGCCCACCTCCGCCGGGAACGGAACCTCAACCGACGAAGTCCCCCTTTAACGGCGCCGCTCGTCTTTAATCCGGATCTCTGGAAAGTTGTGAAAGGGGAGGGAGGCGCTTTCGGTCGGCGGTGGAGGTTGTGGCGGGGAGGAGGGAGTGGGGGAGGAGGGGAAGGAGGGGGAGTGGGTGGGGGAGTAAGGGAAGGAGGGGGAGGAGGGAGTAGGGGAAGGAGGGAAGAGGGAGTAGGGGAAGGAGGGGAGGAGGGAGTAGGGGAAGGAGGGAGGAGTGGGAGGAGGGAGTAGGAGGAGGGGAGGAAGGGAGTAGGGGAAGGAGGGGAGGAGGGAGTGGGAAGGAGGGGGAGGAGGGAGTGGGGAAGGAGGGGGAGGAGGGAGTAGGGGAAGGAGGGGAGGAGGGAGTAGGGGAAGGAGGGGAGGAGGGAGAGGGGGAGGAGGGTA
>NW_020871059.1:108324-111341 GCF_003789085.1 Penaeus vannamei
GAAAAACAGAGACAAGAAGAAGAGAGACACAAAGAGACATAGACAAACATATCAAGAGACAGAAGAACATACACACATAGAGAAAAATGGGATATAGAAGAAACTAAAAACATAGAATATAGATTATGAAAAGGATCTGACGTAGAATGAAATAATAAAGAAAGAGAGAATCCTATATATCTTTTCCTATGGCTATTCTTTAACTCTTTATTTCCTTCCTTTGTATCTATTCACCTTTACATTTGCTTATTATCCATTTATCTATTCATTGGTTCACTGTTTCACCGAAATTAGGAAATAATATATAAAAAAATCGTTACTTGCCTCCTGCTATTTTTCTTTTCTTTTCTTTTATTATCATTATTTGTATTATATTATTATTCATCATTATTATTATCATGTTATTATTATTATTATCATTATCATTATTTTATAAATTATTATTATTATTTATTATTATTATTATTATTATTATTATTATCATTATTATTATTATTATTATCATTATTATAATATTACTATTATCATTCATTTATTATATTATTATCTTTTTATTTTTTATTTATTTATTTATCTATTATTCATTTATTTATTTTGGCCACCTTTTCCCTTGTCACTGAACTTGAAAGGTTAATGGAAGCCACAATATATGAAGCGTTAAAATCACCATAAAAAGTCACCCATACTGACCTGCGCTGACCGACTGTGACGCCCATATACCAACTACTTCTTGTTCCCTCCCCTCATGCATTGACCCCGCCCACAACAAACAGGCCACGCCCTCACCCTCGCTTGCTGCCCTCATATGTCCTTTTATGGTCTTAAGGTATTTGTATTTCCTAATATGGTTTTATTTATTACCTTTTGGTTTTCTCATTCTATTTGTTTGTTTTTTGTCTGTCTTTGTCTTTGCTTATGTCTGTCTGTTTGTCTGTCTGTTTGTCTCTCTGTCTCTCTCTGTCTCTTTCTGTCTGCTCTCTGTCTCTCTCTCTCTCTGTCTCTCTCTCTCTCTCTCTCTCTTTCTCTCTCTCTCTCTCTCTCTCTCTCTCTTCTCTCTCTCTCTCTCTCTCTCTCTCTCTCTCTCTCTCACTCTCACTCTTTCGTTCTTTCTTTCTTTCTCTCTTTTTCTTTTTTTTGCATTCTCTCTGTCTCCCTCTTCCTCTACTCTCACTCTCTCTCTCTTTCTCTCTCTTTTCCTCCTTCCCGCTCTCCTCTCTCCTCTCTCTCTCTCTCCTCCATCCCTCTCTCTCTTGTCTGTCTGTCTCTCTCTCTCTCTCCTCTCTCTCTCTCTCTCTCTCTCTCTCTCTCTCTCTCTCTACTCTCTCTCTTCTCCTCTTCTCTCCTCTCTCCTCTCTGTCTCTCTCTCTCTCTCTCTCTCTCTCTCTCTCTCTCTCTTCTCTCTCTTCTCTCTCTCTCCTCTTCTCTCTCTCTCTCTCTCTCTCTCCCTCCCTCTTCTCTCTCTCTCCCTCTCCTCTCCCTCGCCCCCCTCCCTCTCCCTTCTCCTCTCCTTTCTCTTTCTCTCTCTCTCCTCTCTCTCTCTCCTCTCTCTCTCCTCACCTTCTCTCTCTCTCTTCCTCACCTTCTTCTCTTCTCTCTCTCTCTCTCTCTCTTCTCTCTCTCTCTCTCTCTCTCTCCTCTCTCTCTCTCTCTTCTCTCTCTCTCTCTCCCTCTCCCTCCCTCCCTCCCTCCCTCCCTCCCTCCCTCTCTCTTCCCTCTCTCCCCCCCCTCTCTCTCTCTCTCCTCCCTCTCACTCACCCACCCTCACACTCCCTAACCCCATCTTGTAACCCTTACACCACCACCCACCCCACCCCACCCCACCCCCACCCCACCCTCCAGATCTTACTCACACCCTCTTGTGACATCTCCTGGAGTCGAATTATCTGGAGAAGAAGGGTCAGGGTAGGTCAAGAACGCAAACACATAAGTCACCCAGTTACAGAGAGTTTACTAATAAGTGTACGCGTGTACGCTTATGAATAATAATTTAGGGACAGGGGGAGGAAAAGAGAGAGAGAGAGAAAGAGAGGGAGGTGAGAGAGAAAGAGGAGGGGAGGGAGAAAGAAAGAGGAGGGGGAAAGGAGTGAGAAGAGAGGGGGGGGAGAGGAAGGTGTGAAGAAAGAGGAGAGAAGAGAAGAGGAGGAGGGTGAGTGAGAGAAAAGAGGAGGGGAGGAGAGAGAGTGAGAAAGAGAGGGGAGAAGAGGTGAAAAGAGGAGGGAGGGAGAGAGAAAGTGTGAGAGAAAGAGAGAAGAGAGAAAGACAGACAACAGAACACGGACAGACAGACAGAAAGCGAGAGAGAAAGAGAATGTGCGTGTTGTGTTTGTGTGTGGTGTGAAAGAGAGAGCAGAGAGAGAGAGACAAAGACAAAACAAACAAACAAACATACAAACAGAAACTGAGAAAAAAAAAACAGATAGGTATACCAACAAACAGAAGACCATAGATTGCCAATGCAAGTATCGTTAACAGCCAAAACTTACATTTTTATTACGCAAAGACCAAGTGTGATCTACATGACCGAACAAGAGCTTTATGTCTTCTTTTTCTCATTTCTGGTTCTCTTTTTATTCTACATAATATACAAATCTACATTATATTCTCTCTTCTTCTCATCATTTCTATTATATTTCATCTCTTTCTTTTTCTTTCTCTCTTTCATTCTCTCTTTCTTTTCTGTTTTCTTCTCTCTTTCCTATCTATCCTTCTTCCTCTAACTTTCTTATCTCTTTCTTCTCTCTCTTTACTCTTCTACTAAAACATACATATACTATACATATATATTACATCAAATACATATATACTCAATATAATATACTCATTTCTTATCAATAATTATCATACATAACTCTTTCTATCAAATCTTCTTTCACAATCATATCTTTCAATATCTCATAATATACTACTCAATATACATCACATACTTATCTCTATTTCTTTCATCTCTTCACTAATATCATCAATATTATTACTCATACATACATCATCATACAATCACATAAATTAATACATTATAA
>NW_020871059.1:111695-136695 GCF_003789085.1 Penaeus vannamei
TTTTCGGTTTTCTGCTGGGGTGTGTGTGATGCTATCTGCGATGTCTGCTGATATAGAGGTTTATGGAGTGGTTCTTTGGGGCATTAATGTATCTTAGTGTAGTGTTTGATATGTGTTTGAATGTATGTATTCTTATGATATACTTTTTAATGAATAGGAATTACTTTAATGAAGGTGGAGTAAATTGCAAAGATGGAATAAATGATATCAAGATTAAACAGGTAAACTTATTAGCAAAATGTATTAGAATTCATCGACGAGTGAAAAAAAAGGAAATAGATATTAGAATTGATATAGACAACAGGAAAATATCCTTGCCTGTGAGATGTTCCCTTAAATTGCATAATTATTTAAAATCATTATTTATTCTTTCCCCGAATCTCCCTTGAATAGAACAAATTTGATTACTTCGAGTGAATCCTATTAAACTCTTCATTTTTTCCATTAGCTTAACACCTTTGATGATTCATTTCTGTTTCGCTAATTAATATGATTATTTATCTCTATTCTTTTTGTTACCATTTAACTGTGCCAGTGCCAGGAAACGCGATCACAGAACCGGTAATGACCCTTAAGTGGTAATGATCCTCCTACTTAAGTGTCGCCGAAAAGCCTCGTTCTATTCAAAGCAGATAATGGCAGGTTCATTACGGTCATTAAGGATGGTTGGATTGTGAAGGATC
Source organism: Penaeus vannamei (assembly GCF_003789085.1). Taxonomy (NCBI): domain Eukaryota; kingdom Metazoa; phylum Arthropoda; class Malacostraca; order Decapoda; family Penaeidae; genus Penaeus; species Penaeus vannamei. Next base: position 112,379 of record NW_020871059.1, read on the forward strand.
TGCCAGGAGTGCCAAGGAGGGTGCAGGGTGCCATCAAGTGCCATTGGAACTTTTGTGATACTTTTTGATTTTTATTGTATTTTATTTGTTTGTTTGTTCTTTGTGATGTTTGTCTATATTTTGCATTACTCTTATAGTTATCATCATTACTATTGTCAATATTCAGTTTCCATCAATATTATGATTATTAAAATTCTCATCGGTTAGTATTAATTATATTATTATGATTTTTATATGTTTATATTGTTTTAAGGTCTGTATAAGTTTTTTCTTTTTCTTTTCTATTCATGATATTATTTTCTTTTGTTCATCGACGAAGGTTTTTTATTGCTGTCAAAATTCCAATAACGGAACTTTTCAGGGGAAGACACGAACGATATTTTATGGTAACTTTGAATATGAAAGGAGAAAATAAATGAAAAAATTCCGAAGACAATTTCTAATTGCAGTCTTCAACTACGCGAAAATATCGAAGAGAGAGAGAGAGAGAGAGAGAGAGAGAGAGAGAGAGAGAGAGAGAGAGAGAGAGAGAGAGAGGAGAGAGAGAGAGAGAGAGAGAGAGAGAGAGAGAGAAGAGGAGAGAGCGAGAGGAAGAGGAAGAGAAAGAAAAGAGAGAGAAGAGAAGAGAAAGAAAGAGAGGAAGAGAGAGAAGAGAAGAAGAGAGGAGGAAGAGGAAGAGACAGAGAGAAGAGAGAGAGGCCTGAGAGAAGAGAGAGAGAGGGAAAAAGAGAGGAAGAGACACAACATAACCACAAAAAGAGAGAGAGAAAAAAAACGAAAAGAAAAAAACAACTTCATATCATCACCCTGAACATCGATCATTATTCCAGCGACGGGGTCTTTATTCCCTAATTAATCAAAGATTCGAGTTTAATTGACCTTGAATGGAGCAAATGCAAAGCGGCGAAAGGTCCCATTAACGAAAGGATACACGCCCATCAAAACGGATCACGCCCTCGCCATAAAAAGGGGGGGGGGGGAGGGAGGGACTGGGAGGTTGATGTGGGAAGGAGGAGGAGGGGGGTGGGAGGGAGGAGGAGGAAGGAGGAGGAGGAGGAGTAGGAGGGAGGGAAGAGGGAGGAGGGAGGGAAGGGAGGGAGGGAAGGAGGAGGAGAGGAGGAGGGAGGAGGGAGGAGGGAGGAGGAGGGAGGGAGGGAGGAGGAGGAGGGAGGGAGGGAGGGAGGAGAGGGAGAAAGAGGAAGAGGAGGGAGGGAGAGGAGGAGGAGGAGGGAGGGAAGGGGAAGGAGATGGGAGGCAGGGAGGAGGGAAGGAAAGAGAGAGGGGTGGAAGGGAGGGAGGAGAGAAGGGGAGAGGAGAGAGACAAGGGGGAGGGTGGGAAGGGAGAGCCGGGAGAGCGGGGAGAGGGGGGAGGGTCAAAGGGGGGTATAAAAAAGTTTCCTAAGTGGCCTCGAGTTCGGCGGCGGAGCAAAAAGCTTTCAGAAAGGCCGATCAATTAGGAAAATTTGGCGACGGACACGATTGGTGCTCGGCCTTGGCGGGGGGGGGGGGGGCAAGGGAGGCGGGGAGGAGGAACGAATTAAGGATATATTAGTTGATATATCTGCGTGTGTGTGTTGTGTGTGTGTGTGTGTGTGTGTTGTGTGTGTGTGTGGTGTGTGTGTGTGGTGTGTGTGTGTGTGCCATATATCGACTGATGAAAATTGAAAAAAAATTCACGTTATTCCGTCCGTCTTGCCTCCATTTCCCAGATTGTACAAGTTGTCTTCAGAGATTCATGAGACACACTTAAGAGATTCTAAGAAGATTCCAGAAGATTGAAGCTAAGAGTCGACTTTTTTTTCTTCTTAGGGTTAGATTTGGTAGAAGAGAAGAGGATTTCTATGTGATAAGCGGGGGTCGGGGGGGGTAAGTGGATTTTTTGGAAAGGAAGAAAATGTGAAGAATTGGTATGAGGGGAAATAGTGAATAAAATATGGAGTGAGAGAAAGAAGGGAGAAAGGAGGGACGATGACCGACATAGACAGACAGACAAACAAACAAAAGAATGGGGACATATAGATAAATTGAAAGAGGGAAAAAAGAGTAAAGAAGGGTTGGCAATAACAAACGCACCAACAAAAATAACAAGAACGGGAAATGAAGAAAAAGGAAAAAGAAGGAGAAGAAGAAATAGAAGAAAAACAGAAAGAAAAAGAAGAAGAAGAAGAAGAAGAAGAAAGAAGAAGACGACCCCGCAGAACGAGCGGCCGAGCGCGTCCCCGTTCACGCGACGCAATTAAACATCTCAGGACCGTAAATCTTGTCGGGGTTTTAATCTATCTACCGCCAACGACCGCGATACAGAAGAAAAAAGATATGACAAAAAAAAAGTTTTCGAAAATTTGTCATTAAGGACGAAAGTAGATGAATACGTTGGAAGAGTTGCCGGATGGGATTTTTTTTTTTTGTAGATTTTGATGATTAATATGATGGTTATCCTAAAAGTGGTGATGATTGATATGATGATTATTGTGATGATTAAGATGGATGGCGATGCTTATTCTCATGGTGGAGGTAGAGTTTAATTTGATCGTTGATTGAGATGATAATGAGTAATGGACAAGTTGTCTCGTGTTGATGAAATATAATTATATCTTGATGATATGAATGAAAGCGTAAGATGTCTTTTAAAAAAAAGTATGTAAAATCAGTTTCATCTTCATCATCATCATTATTGTTTCTATTGCATTATCATCATTCTTAAACTATTATTATCTAAGGAAAAAAAGTTTATGGGATCGGAAACAAATTCGAGGACCTTGAAATTACGGAAAAAATATAGTTATAAATTGATAAGTATGGATACAAAAAATATATATGTATCCATAAGCATATTGATAAAGGGAAGAAAATGCAATCAAGAATATACCGCAGGGAAATCATGGTGAAAGGAAAGAAGTGATAACATGAGAACAGATAAAGAGATAAAAAAAAAATTGCAAAATGTCGAAAAAAAAGGATTGCAAGGTAGTTCGTGCAACTGCATATTCATATCTTGAAGTCGAAGCTGCATGATGTGGATAAGCTTGAACGCATAAAAAAGGAAAAAGTTTTTTTTTTTTTTTTTTTTTTTTTTTTTTAGGAATAAGAGCGATAGATATGTAATTAAAGAATGTGTATGTGAAATTAATAAAGATGAGTGACAATTATGAAAGAAAAAATAATGACGATAATAGCAATGATGTTTTATGAGAGGAAGTAGTATTAAGAAGAGGGGGCGGGGATAGGGAGGGGGGGGGGACTGGCTCGTGATGTAATAATGGGATCCGATGATTTGGTCACGTGACTCGCTTGATGGTTACATTATTCTCTGGTTTCCTCTCTCTCTCTCTCTCTCTCTCTCTCTCTCTCTCTCTCTCTCTCTCTCTCTCTCTCTCTCTCCTCTCTCTCTCTCTCTCTCTCTCTCTCTCTCTCTCTTCTCTCTCTCAAAAGCAAATAATAACACGAGATAAAAAGACGCAAAAAAAAAAAAAAAAAAAGCGCCGACAAATCCACCCAAAATATTTTCAGAAAATTCCCCTGCAAACATCACGAAAGAGGAAATGGCGATATGCGCAATATTTTTTTTTTTTTTTCCAGAAATGGCAAACTCGCGCTGAGTAGGGAACTTTGCCAGGCCTAAACAATAATTTAGGCTGTTTAATAAGCTTAGGTTCTGATGGAATGTTTAATAAGGGGAAGGGGAGGGGAAAATAAAATGAGAAGAAGAGAGATGTGTGGCAACCGCTGCGCTGGCGTTGTTCGCTTGTTTTGCGGCTGTTGGCGCTGTTGCTGGCGCTATCGGTGTTAATTTGATTGTTGTTTTTTGTTTTTACTGTGAATGGTGTTATTGTGGTTATTGTTATTACTTTTTATTATTCTTATCATTCTCATTGTTGTTATTATTATTATTTTTGCTACTATTCTCATTGTTGTTATTATTCTCATTGTTGCTATTATTATTCTGTTATTTTTCATTGCTGTTATTGTTATCGTTATTAATACTACTTTTTCAATCGTTATCGTCATCGTCGTCATTTCATCGTCAATTTCATCATTTTCATCATCATTTTCATCGTCATTATCATCTTCACATTCATCATCATTATCATCATTATTATCATTATCATTATTCAATTATCAATCATTATCATCATACTTCTCCATCGAATGGAATGCAACAGACAAACAGAAAGAGAAAGATTAAAGAAAGTTAGGAAAAGTCTAAAATGTGACTAAGGGAGAAGAGAGAGAGAGAGAGGAGAGAGAGAGAGAGAGAGAGAGAGAGAGAGAGAGAGAGAGAGAGAGAGAGAGAGAGAGAGAGAGAGAAATAATGAGAAAGAGAAAGAGAGAATGAGACCACATAGAGAGAGAGAGAAAGAGATAACAAGTATAAAGAGAGAGAAAAAAAAGAAAGAGAGAGGGGGGGGAGGGAGACGGGAAAGATAAAGAGAAAGAGAAGAGAGAGAAGAGGGGGGAGGGAAAAGATAAAGAGAAAAAAAAGAGAGAGAGAGAGAGAGAGAGAGCCGTAATTCACTCCAGTTTAATTCGGGCAAATGCAGCGCCCGCCGGAGGAAGGGAGAGTGATCGGGCCGCTAAAGATGATTAGATTAAAGAGGTTCCACAGGAGTTAAATTTCCGAAGAGCATGTCTGTGTGTGGGGGGGGGGAGAAGAGGGGTGGGTGGGAGGGAGGAGGAGGAGGGTAGAAGAGGGGAGGTAGAGGTGGAGAGGAAAGGGGGAGAAGAGGGGAGGTGAGAGGTGGAGGAGGAGGGGAGGAGAGGGTGGACGGAGGAAAGAAGGGAGAAGGGGAGGAAAGAAGGAGAGGTGGAGGAGAAAAAGGAGAGAGTGCTGTAACTCTAACGCCTTGGTCTTGTAAGGAAGTATTTTTCGGAATTTTTTTTTTTGGGTGGTATTGTTTTTTATTTCTTTTGAAGTGAGGTGGGGTGTTTTGAGGTTGTTATTTACTGTTGTTGGTTTGTTGCATTAATGATCTGTTTGGGTTTAGTCTTTTTATTTTTATTGAAGTAGGTATATGATTGTTTTTATCTTTGCTGCTCTAGTTTTTTAAAGTTGATAGAGTGAGACAGAAAAAAAAGAAGAAAGAAAGAAAAAAAAGAAAGAAGAGAGAAAATGAACCAAATATAAATAAACATCTAAAAAAAATCACAAAAAAAACAAAAAGGGGAAAATATATATAAAAAGCAAACAATAAATATGAGTTATCAGACCCTCCTCTCAAAAAGGGGGGAGGAGAGGAAACAAAGGTTTCCGCTTGGCTGCGTCCGAACCCTGCTTCGCCGACCGGGCCGAACCCTTGGCTTCGCTCGACCGTTCCGAACCAGCCACAAACAGCGGCAGGGCCACTTTCTTCAAATCTTCTGCTCTTATACATAATATATTTTTTAGGAGGGGAACTTAATGGACCGCCAATAATAAAGGAAAAGAAAGATAATTGATAAAGGACGGGATATTATTTTCTTTGATTTTAGGTATATGTAGTGTTATATTGTGCAGATATCCAGATGAGATCAAGACATACACACACACAAGTACAAAACAACGCAACGCACACACACACAACACGCACACACACACACACACACACACACACACACACACACACACACACACACACACACACACACACACACACACATACACACACACACACACACATCACACACAACACACACACATACACACACAACACACACACACACACACACACACACACACACACACGTTAAAAAAAAAATAGAAATAGATAGGTAGACAGATGGAAATGCAAATGTAATACATATGCTCTATGAAACACAGCCATACAAAGCACACACAGGAACATTAAATGTTTTTTGTTGTGCTTACATAAATAGTTAGAGCTGGTTTAAGAAAACAATATGCCTTTTAGTTCAAAATTTTTCGATTTTTTTTTTTGTTCAGATATCAGAATTTTTTAGTTCAGATTTCGAGATTTTTTTTTTCTTTTTTTTGAGGAAGAAAATGTCTCGTATTTTTTCATGTGTTTTTAGACCAAATTAGTTTAATGGTAACAAAAACAGACGATGGAAATAAGATTGAAGCTAATAGATGATACTTAGAGTGAAAAAATGCTTATGGATAAGGATTTTTTTTCATGTCATAAAAAAATTAAAATATGTAAAAGAGAAAAACAGGAAAAAAGGTCAGAACCTGCTAGGATGACGCTGCAAAAAATTGCGACTTCATTTTCGTTAAAAAAAAAAGGGATGCCATTGGTTGCTGATTTCTTTCTGTTTTTTTATTTCTTTGTGTCTTGTCTTCTGTTCTCATTCACTTCCTTTTCTTTTTCTTCTTCTTGTGTAAATGCACAAAATACATGGATACACGTAAACTTATAATACTATACATGTAATACACAACAACACACATTTTTAACACACGCAATTTAATATAACATAACACAACACACACACACACACACACACACACACACACACACACACACACACACACAACACACACACACACACACACACACACACACAACACACAACAAACAACACACACACAACACAACACACAAACACCACAAACAAACAACAAAACACACACACACACAAAACACACGCATAACCACACAGACAAACAAACCCGACTTACAAACGAAGAGTAAAAATGGGAAGAAAAGTGACCAAAAGAACAAAAAAGTCCACACGAGAGAGGTGGAGTGCCAGGAAGTGAGGTGGAGCAGTTTGGGAGGGAGCGAGTAATTATGGGGGGGGGGGGGGAGTGGGGGGGCGATCGAAGTGGGTGTGAGAGAGAGAAGGAGAAAGGAGAAGGGAAGGAAGGAGAGATTTTTTTCTTAAAGGATAAGGGGAGATTGGAGAGAGAGGGAGAGAGAAAGAGAGAGAGAGAGAGGAGAGAGAGAGAGAGAGAGGAGAGAGAGAGAGAGAGAGAGAGAGAGAGAGAGAGAGAGAGAGAGAGAGAGAGAGAGCAGAGTCCCGAAGGATAGGGGAAATATTTACATGTTTATTAACCTAACAGACGAACAAATGGAGAACCGTAGAATTTAGAAAGAGTAATAAACGACGGGGAAAAAGTGAGAAGCAGAGAGGAGGGGGGGTGGAGCCCGAGGGGGAGAGGAGGCCGATTATGGGGGGGGAGGCAAAACGGCCGAGGGTGAGAGAAAAGGGGAATAAGGGCGGACAAGACTGAAAATTATAGGCTGCGTGCGGTCAATAGAGGGCAGATAACGAGGCTAGAAATGAACGGAAACAAATTAAGCGCCATCTCTCTCTCTCTCTCTCTCTCTCTCTCTCTCTCTCTTCTCTCTCTCTCTCTCTCTCTCTCTCTCTCTCTCTCTCTCTCTCTCTCTCTCTCTCTCTCTCTCTCTCTCTCTCCTCACCCCTCTCCCTCCCCCTCTATCTCTATACTCGCCTTCCCTCATTCTGTTACTTGTATCATGTAATGTGTGCTTATTTTTATATTTTATTTAGTTTTTCATTCATTTTCTCGTGCGTGTATGTGTGTGAGTATGCTTGTGTTTGCGTGCTTGCGTTCGTGTGTGTTGTGTTGCGTTCGTTGTGTGTTTGCTTGCGTTCGTGTGTGTGTGTGTGTGTGTGTGTGTGTGTGTGTGTGTGTGTGTGTGTGGTGTGTGTGTGTGTGTGTGTGTGTGTGTGTGTGTGTGTGTGTGTGTGTATTACGTTTCGCGTTTGCGTGCCTGCATGTTAGACGATGTGTATGTACGTATCCGCTTGCAAGGAGTTAGTCGCGGCGAATTAATCCCATCTCGCTCGGGGGATTCCGGGGAGGAGCTTGCCGTTAAGCGACAGCAACAGCGGCGGCGGCGACAGCGGCAGATAGCTTAGCGTCTTGTCGGCGGGAGATTAAAGCACGGAAGCGGGGAGGCGGATGTTGGCGCTGGAAAACATGATGGTGATGATGGTGGTGTGGGGGGGGGATTGGGGATGGGGTGGTGGTGGTGGTGGTGGTGATGATGGGGGGGGGTGATGATTGTGGGTGGTGGTGATGATTATTATGATTGATTGATTAATGATAGTGGTAGTTATAGTAATCTATGAGTGAGAATTGTGATGGTAACTGTAATGAAATGAATTACGATAATATTGATGATAGTAATGATAACAGAAATGATAATGATGATGATAGTATTGGAGACAATGGTGATGATGATAATTACGATGACGATGATAATAGTAATCAAGATAATGATGATGATTATACCCGTAATGATAACAATAGTAATGGTGATGATAATGAAGATGGTAATGATAATAACATAGGTAATAATAATGATGATTATGAATAACAATGATAGTAATATCATTAGTAATAATAATGATAATTATAATAAGATCATAGTAATATTAATAGTAATGATAATGATAATAGCAATAATAAAAAAAATTATATTATATGGTATGATAAAACGTTGTAGATCGAAGTCTCATTAATACCTTTCATATCTCTGGGTCTGACATCCTTCAGTATTCTTAATGGCGGAAAAAAATCAAAGACGCCACAAATCGCATTTTTTTTTCCGTGTATAACGATTACCGATACTTTTGATAAAGCCAATTTGGTGGTTTTGGTTAAATGCAGGTGCTTCTTGATTCTTATTAATTGAAAAAATGAAAAAGGCTGTTTGTGGAGCAGTGTCTGTTTTCTTTTTCTTTTCTTTACCTTCACTTTCGTTTTCTTTTCGTGTTCGTTATCGTTATCTTGTTATTTTTCTTTTATTTCCTATTTCCTTTGGTATATTTTCTTCTTCATTTCCCTTTTTTATCCTTGTTCCTTCCTACTCATGTTACGTCTTCTATTTCATGCCTTTTTTCTCTTCTCCTTGTCACACTCTCTTTCATCTCTTCCTTTTTATTAGTCCTTTTTTTCTTCTTCTTTTTCTCTTCTTTTCAATCACTGACGTATGTAGTCCTTATTTTGCCAATCAGGTCGCCTATTCAGGAGGGAACATTTGAAAGCCGCAATTTGTGTTAAGAAAAAAAGAAAAAAAAAAGGAAAGGGAAAAGAAATATGATTGAGGCCAAAGGAAGAAAGAGAGGAAGAGAGAAGGGGAAGGGAGAAAGAGGAGGAGGTAGAGGAAGAAGAAGGAAAAGAGGAAATAGGAAAAGACGTAGGAGAGGAGAAAACAGAGAGCAGGAGGGAGAAGAAGAAGATAAGGCGAAGAAGAAAAAAGTCGGAAGAAGAAGAAAAGAAGAAGAATGAAGAAGGAAAGGAGGAAAAGGGAGAATGAGAAGGGTGAAAAGAATGGAAGGAGTGGAAAGGATAGACTATATAAAGAGAAAGGGAAAGATNGGGTGGGTGGAGAGTAGAGTGGATGTGGGGTGGGGGGGTTGTCGATGTGAGGGGGGGGGGTGTGTTGAGGGTGTGGATGGATGAGGGGTTTTTGGATGTGGGTGGGGTGGTAGATGGGAAGGGGGGTTGTGTGTGTGTGTGTGTGTGTGTGTTGCGTGGTGTGCGTTTCGTGTGCGTGCCGTGCGTTCGTGTGTGTTATTGCCCTCCACGGCACGGCTGAATGGTTAATGGCTCTCCCCTAAAGAGCAAACGAGCTGTGATTGACAATGGGAACTCCTCTTGTTGCGAAAATTGTTGTTTGCGGTCATTGGCTCGCGTCTTTGGTGCTCTGGCTATTCTAGGTATGATCCCCTGACGAACCTGTTAAGTTGCCTTTATGTGTTGGTATTGTTGTTCTCTTGGCGTGGGAGGGGGGAGGGAGGAGAAGGAAGGGAGGGAGAGGGAGAGGGAGAGGGAGAAGGAGAGGAGAAGGAGAAGGAAGGAGAGGGAGAGGGAGAGAGAGAGAGAGAGGAGAGGAGAGAGAGAGAGAGAGAGAGAGAGAGAGAGAGAGAGAGAGAGAGAGAGGGAGAGAGAGAGAGGAGAGAGAGAGAGAGAGAGGAGAGAGAGAGAGAGAGAGAGAGAGAGAGAGAGAGAGAAGAGAGAGAGTGAGAGAAAATAGGAGATAGAGAGAAAAGAGAGTGAAATAATAGAACAAAACATGAGTATAGGCAGCAGTTGATGTAAAGAGTGAGGATGGATAATAGTATCTCTCTCTTCCGCTCTCCCTTCCCCTCTCTCTCTTTTCTCTCCCTCCCTCCCTCCCTCTTCTCTCTCTCCCTCCCTCCCTCCCTCCCTCCTCCCTTCCCTCCCTCTCCCTCCCTCCTTCCCTCCTCCCTCCCTCCCCCCTCCCTCCCCCTCCCCCCCTCTCTCTCCCTCTCTCCTTTCTCTCCCTCTCTCTCTCTCTCTTCTCTCTCCTTTGAACAGCGGCAAGTAATTATCGCAGAGCTGACGCCAGACGACGGACAGCGGAGCACGAGACTGAGACAGCGACGTTGCAGAAAGTCAGGACGGAGAGACGCGGCGTTGCGAGGGCTCGTCAGCGATCCGCGCTGCGCAATCCTCCAACAACACGTGTTCGGGCGTAACTGAGTAGAAGCTGAGGGCGTTGACGGAAGCCTATAATTGCTTCTGTTTGTTTTGTTGTTAGTTGATCGAGCTGCATTATGGCTGTTGGCGTTTGCCGGATGCAGCGGAGAGAGCGCTGGAGGCTGGTCTCTTGGGGGGGGGTGGGGGGGGGGAGGGAGGGGCGGGATTATACGCTGTTTGTTGAAGTTCTTTTGGATGTGTTGTACTGCAGCTGCCAATGTGGGTCGGGGGTTCGGTTGGGCGTGACGGACAGACCGGAGTGGATGAGCATTTTCGAGGCGTTTTCGAATGGATGTGAGCATATTCTCCCTCTCTATAATATATATATCTCGTTCTCGTCCCTATCTCTCTCTCTCTCTCTCTCTCTCTCTCTCTCTCTCTCTCTCTCTCTCTTCTCTCTCTCTCTCTCTCTTCTCTCTCTCTCTCTCTCTCTCTCTCTCTCTTTCTCTCTTTCTCTTTCTTTCTCTCTTTCTCTCTTTCTCTCTTCTCCCTCTCTCCTTCTCTCCCTCTCTCCTTCTCTCCCTCTCTCTCCCTCTCCCATCTCCCTCTCCCTCTCCCTCTCCCTCTCCCTCTCCCATCTCCCTCTCCCATCTCTCTCCCATCTCCCTCTCCATCTCTCTCTCACACACATAACCGGTAAAGATTAGCCGGCCTGACTCAACATTCGTAATACAAAAAGAAAACTTTTGATCTTTAATAAAATGCTAATCACTAGCATAAACAATTAGTCGGCGATTAAATGATTACGGTTACATCAATAGAACCAAAAAAAGAAAAAAAAACAATCAAAATAAAAGCGGTTTATGATAATAATTTGGACCAACTGAGGAGAGAAAACGGGAAACAGAAAATAAGATAGGGAGAGAAGTGAGAGAGAGATCAGTGAATAGAGAATCAGAGGAGGAGAGGAATATAAGAATATAATAAGAGGAACATAGAGAGAGAGGGAGAGGAGAGGAGAGAGAAAGAGGTGAGACGGAGAGAAAGGTGAGAAATGGAAAAAAAATAGAGGAGAGGAGAAAAAAAGTAACGCACAAGATAAAGGAGAGAAGGGGAAGGGACAGGAAGATGAGAGAAAAAAGAATGAGAGAGGAGTGGAGGGTGAAAGAAAATGAAGAGAAAGAGAAAAGATACAGAGAGAAAGCGGAGAAAGTTGAATGTATGATAGAGGGAAGAGAAAGAGGAAGATGAAAGAGCAGAAAATGAGAGGGGAGAGCGAGAGAGAGAGAGATAGAGAGAGAAAGAAAGCATAAGAGAAAGAAAGAAGAGGGAGAGAGAGACAGAGATAGAGAAAAAGAAAGAATAGAAAAAGAATAAGAGAGAGAAAGAGATAGATAGAGAGATAGAGAAAAAGAAATAGAAAGAAAAAGAGAAAGAAAGAGAGAGAGAGAAAAGGGAAACACAAATCACCCTCCATGTCGATGTAGATTGAGTTCATCCCTAGATAAGGGTGTGCCACTTCTTGATGCTCGTAAGGAGAGAGAGGAAGGAAGGGAGGGAGAGAGGGAGGAAGAAAGGAAGGGAGATAGGGAGGGGGAGGAGGGAAGAAGGGAAAGGAGATAAGGAGGGGGAGGGAGGGAAGAAGGAAAGGAGAAGGAGGGAGGGAGGGAAGAAGGGAAAGGGAGATAAGGAGGGGGAGGGAGGAGAGAAGGGAAGGGAGGGAGAGAGAAGGGAGGGGAAAGGGTAAGGAGATAAGGAGGGGGAGAGAGGGAGAGAGGAAGGGGAGAGAGAGGAAGGGAGGGAAGAAGAGAGAGAATAAGGAGGGTGAGAGAGGAAGAGAATGAAGGAGAGAGAGAAGGGGAGGGGAGAAGAGAGAGGAAAGTGACCGAGCATCAAAAACAGAACCAAAAACAGAGATAGACAAGCGGAGTAAAACGGAAAGGAAGGGAGAAACGCAGATAGACAATAGCACATACGCACAGATAGATAGACAGATAGATAAGAGAGAGAGAGGAAAGAAAGAGAGAGAGAGAGAGAGAGAGAGAGAGACAGAGAGAACAAAGAGAAAAGAGAGAGAAAGAAAGAAAGAAAGAGAGACAGGAAACAGAACAGAGATACAGAGACAGAAAAAAACAGAGAAACAGAAAACAGAAACAAAGACAGAGAGAACAGAAACAGACAAGAAACAGAAAGGGACAGAGAAACAGAAACAGAAACAAGGCCAGACAGACAGACAGACAGACAGAAAGACACCCCAGAGCGACCTCCACCCCCTCCTTGGACACCAAACTGGAAGTGACGGGAACAAAGAGCGTTGCCACAAAACGAGTGAAATAGACACCATTTTTGTGTGATAAATTATCGTTCACTTTTGTTCTCTTATAAAGCGAAGATACGTATTAAGAAATAAAGGAAATGGAGGATAATATATAATGTTGGATGATACGTTATGTGTGACTGTGAATCATATAGAAATTGAGAGAAAATATTAATAATGCATTTACACATATGTCTGTGTGTGTGTTATAGACAGATATATAGGTAGATATAGATAGACAGGTAGATAGATAGACAGGTAGATAGATAGATAGATAGACAGATTGATAGATAGATATGATATGATATAGACAGTAGATAGATAGACAGGTAGATAGATAGATAGGACAGATAGATAGATATATAGACAGGTAGATAGATAGATAGACAAGAAGATAGATAGATAGACAGGTAGATAGATAGATAGATAGACAGATAGATAGACAGATAGATAGATAGACAGGTAGATAGATATAGACAGGTAGATAGATAGATAGACAGGCAGCTATATATATTTATATCAAGATTACGATCATCTATTTTTTTTCCCCTCAAGTAAATTATGTGAATCGAATCTACGTTTTCAAATTCTATAACTTACCTTCACCCTCTTTATAACTTTCGACAAGTACGCTAATCGAATTCAGAAATTAAGAAATTAAATTTATGTAATGTGTAAGAAATTAATCAACTTTTACCTTTTTTCTTTTTTCTTTTCTTATTCTTTTTTTCCTTTCATCTTTTTTTTTTTTTTTTTTTTTTTTTTTTTTTTTTTTTCTTTTTTTTTCTTCCCAAACTGCCATAACATGTTAGCTCCTCAGATGAAACGAGCTTTTGAAAGAATTAATTGAATTATCAATTTCGGGAACATTTTGCTCCTCGCGAAAAGGAAACTGGAAAGTCAAAAATATATATATATAGGGTTTGTGTTTCTGGAAAAAAATGAAATGATAACAATAGGAAAATCATTTTTTCTCATCTTGTGATTATCTGTGTTATTGTCTTTTTTATCTTTATCATTATTAATGTTGTTGTTATTGTCATCATCATTATTATTAATAATATTATCATCATCATTATTATTATCATTATCATTATTGTTACATTATTATTATTATTATTATTATTATTATTATTATTTATATTATTATTATTATTATTATTATTATTATTTATTATTATTATATTATTATTATTATTATTATTATTATTATTATTATATTATCATTCATTATTATTATTATTATTATCATTATTATCATTATCCTCATTATCATTACTAGTATTATCACTAATGTTATCATCGTCATTATCATCATCATCATTATCATCATTATCATTATTATCATTATTATTTAATATCATCATCATCATTATTATCATTATCATTATTATTATTATTATTATCATCATCATCATCACCACCACCATCTTCATCATTACTATTATCACTGTTATCAGTATCATCTTTATCATCACAATCATCATTATCATCAGAATCATCCTTATCATTATTCTTTCCCGTTTCTTTCTTGTTTATTTATTTATCTATCTATTTATTTTTATCTCGATTAATAGATAGACAAGTTGATGAATGGACACGTAGAAAGATCACCAAAAGAGACATTAAAAGGGAAATATTTAGAGATACATACACGGATAAACAGGGAGAGAAAGAGAAACAGAAACATATTTTTTCATTGAATTTACGTAATGAAACTCTGGAAATAAAAAAAATGGAAATAAAAAAAATGGAAGTTAAAAAAATGGAGATAAAAAAAAAAAAAACAGACATAAAAAACTGAATTATTCTGATTTACATCTTTATCTGAGTAATTAGACCGGGATTTCGAAATGGTAAGTATTTTTTTGCACAAAAGTAAAAGGGAGGTTTGTAGCTAATTACCCTAAAAGGCTAATTAGCAATGTCTGTGGGTTATTACTCTGACCTTGTTATTGATTATGTAGATATAAGTCAGTACAAGAAATTATTTTTATTTATTTATTCTTTTTTATCATTATTTATTATTTTATTTTATTTTATTATTATCTATCTATTATTATTTTGTTGTTCTTTCTTTTCCATTTCATTTTAATTTTATCATTATTGTTTTACTTTTTTCTGATTTTCTAAATTATCGTTTTATCTCTATTGTTTTGTTCACTTTTATTTGTTTTTAGCAATATGATTTTAATTTTGGTTATTATAATCATTATTATAATTTTCTTATTATCATCATTATTACCATTATGATTGTCATAAATATTATTATTATTATTGCCATTGTTATCATTATAATTATCATAGATATTATTATTATTATTATCATCATCATCATTGCTATTATCATTATTATCATAATTATCATCATCACTATTATCATCATCATCATTTTTATCATTGTACGCTATTGTTTAATTTTTCTTTTGGACATTAAGAATATTCTTTATACTTTTGTATCGTTATTTTCACTATCCTCTAATCAGTATTGCTTAATCTAACTTTTTTTTAAGGAAATAGGGGTTAAGATCAGTCTTTATCAAAGAGTTTTTCTCAATAGCTTTCTTGAGAATGGAAATAAAAACAAAAACAATTTTCCAATCTATTGTAAGCCTCTCGGTCCTTCACAGATAATGAGAACTTCCTGGAAATTCATTCATCTGATCTCTACAACGAAGAAAAATATATATACATAAAAAGTATATAGAAAAATATGTATACCTAAAAAAAGTATATATATTCTAGGGAAAGTATAGATAGTCTGATTCTTGGAACAACTCATCGTCTTCTAGAATCTGAAGGTCATTTTATACTGGATGAAAAGTTGTGATCTTTATAAACCTTGGAAATGTCTTCCATAAAAAAAAGTATAAATAATGATAATGATAATAAAGATTTCCTTATGTGAGAATCTGAAGGTCATTTTATGCTGGATGAAAAGGAAAGTTGTAAAATTTATAAACCTTGGAAATGTCTTCCGTAAAAAAAAAATGATATTAATAATGATAATAATAAAGATTTTCTTTTTGTGATTTCTTGGAAATTGCTCTTTACTTCTCATGGTCGTTGATGGTCTGTCAGAAATGGAAATTCTAATAGGCATATATTCATTAAAGAGGAAAAAATATTGTTAATATGAGTATGTTTTTTGTTCATTACAAAGTTCACATAAAACTTTCTAGTTACGGACGAATGGTATTTTAGAAAATATATATTTTTAATGTTTCTTTTCCTTTCATTTCACCATTCATTTTTTTTCTTATTCCTGCTCATGCTGTTAATTGATCTCTCTTTGCTTCTGAAAGTGGTTAATTCTTTTCTTTCTTTCTTTCTTTCCTTCATTCTCCCCTTTCGCATTTGTTTTACATCCCTTTCCATTTTTTTCGATACTCTTGTTCTTCCTATCTTTAATTTTCCCTTATTTATCTTCTCGCTCCATCTCCTCTATCCCATCCTCTCTTCTCTCTCCTTCATTCTCCCTCTATCTTCCCTTCCCCTCATCCCTTTCTCATTTCCCACCTATCCCATTCCCTCTTCTCTCCTTTATTCTCCCTCTATCTCTCCCTATCTCTCCCTATCTCTCCCCTTCCCCTCTTCTCTTTCTCATTCCCCACCTTTCTCCGGCTCCTCTTCCTCTATCCCCCTTGGTTTTCCCCTTTCCCCTTCTTCGCTCTTCATCCCTTTCATCTATCCTACTTTCTTCCAGTCCTCCTCTCCCTTCCCTCACTTCCCCTCTATCCCTCCCTCTTTCACTCTGTCCCATCCCTTTCTCTCTCCTCTATCCCTCCCTCTTTCCCCACCCCCTCCCCTCATCTCTATCCATCCCTCATTCCCTCTGTTTCCATCCCCTTCTCCCTCCCTCTCTCTCTCTCATTCCCTCTCTCCCTTCCCTCCCCTCACCTCTATCCCTCCCTCTTTCCCTCCCACTCTCACATCCTCCCCTCTCTCTCTCTCTTCCTCCCTTCCATCCCTCCCTCATCCATCCCCACCTCCCTTCCCTTCTCTCTATCCCTTCCCTCCCTATTACCCTTCCTTCTCTCTATCCCTCCCTCTCTCCCACTTCCTTCCCACCCCTCTCCCTTGCCTTCTCTCTCTCCCTTCCCTACCTCTCTCTCTCCCTCAAACTCTTCCATCCCTCCCCTCCCCTCCCCCACCCTCCCTCCCTTTCCTTCTCTCTATCCTTCCCTACCTCTCCCTTCCCTACCTCTCCCTTCCCTCTCCATCCCTCCCTACCTCTCCTTCTCTCTCTCTCTCTCTCTCTCTCTCTCTCTCCCTCCCTTCCCCCCCTCCCCTCCCCTCCTCACCCACCCCACCCTCCCCCTCCCCCTCCACCCATCCCCTCCCTCCCCTCTCTCCCCCCCTCCACCCATCCCCCCTCTCCCCCCTACCCATCCCTCCCTCAATCCTCCCCCACCCACCCTTCAAACCGCCCAACCAAACGCCCCGAATACCACAGGGTGTTCGTCTCCCCGTCCGCCCCAGTCGCGACCCCGGCAAATAAATGACAACCCGGGCCTTTATTAATGGAGCGGAACGCGTGGGAACCGCAGCATTTACATAGAGAGACCGCTTGGTGGAGGTCCCCCCTGTGGCAGAGGTACCCCTGAGGGAGAGGGGGCCCCCTTGGGGAGGTCCCCCGTGGTGGAAGAGGTCCCCCCTGGTGGCGTTGTGACCCCCAGAGGGAGAGGGCCCCCTTAGGTCCCCGTGGCAGAGGGTACCCCGTGGTAGAGGTCCCCCGTGGTGGAGGTCCCCCCTGGTGGCAGAGGTACCCCTGAGAGGAGAGGGCCCCCTTGGTGGAGGTCCCCCCGTGGTGGAGGTTCCCGTGGCAGAGTACCCCGGTGGAGAGGGGCCCCCTTTGTGGAGGTCCCCCGTGCAGAGGTACCCCTGAGGGAGAGGGCCCCCGTGGGTGGAGGGTCCCCGTGGCCAAGATTCCCCGCGTTGGTAGAGATTCCCATCATAAATTCCCCCTGGCGTGAAGATCCCCCCCCCCCGTGACAGAGATCCCCCCGTGCTCCCCCGTGGAGAGTTACCCCCGTGACAGAGATACCCCCGTGGCAGAGATCCCCCGTGAAGAGATACCCCGGACAGATACCCCCGTGACAGAGATACCCCCCTTGACAGAATCCCCGTGGCAAGAGATACCCCCGTGACAGAGATAACCCCCGTTGACAGAGATACCCCCCTGGCAGATCCCCCGTGACAGAGATATACCCCCTTGGCAGAGATACCCCTACGTGACAGAGATACCCCCGTGGTAGAGATACCCCCGTGACAGAGATACCCCCGTGACAGAGGACTACCCGTGACAGAGATACCCCCGTGACAGAAGAGATACCCCCGTGACAGAGATACCCGTGACAGAGATACCCCCGTGCACAGAGATACCCCCGTGCAGAGATACCCCCGTGACAGAGATAACCCAGTGACAAGAGATACCGCCCGTGGCCAGAGAGACCCCCCATGGCAGAGATACCCCGCTGACAGAGGATACCCCTCGTGTCAGCAGTAGATACCCCGTGAACAGACATACCCCCCGTGCTAGAAGATTACCCCCGTTGACAGAGATACCCCCGTGGATCAGGACATACCCCGTGGCATGAGATACCTCCCCGTGACATGAGATACCCCCGTTGCTCAGAATACCCCCTGTGGCCAGAGATGGATTATTCCCCCGTGACAGAGGATACCCCGTGACAGAGATACCCCCGTGGCAGAGGATCTACCCCCGTGTTTTTGGCCCTACTGCAATGGTCTATTGGTTATTTTGTCAAGGGTTTATTGGTTTATGGCCTTTGTTGAGAGAAATAGGTGTGAAGTCGCGTCTTGTATGGGGAGTCAAGTGGAGATGCCGTTCGGCGCGCGGCGGTAAAGGAAATTTCATATGGTTATATGTCTTATTCATGTTTCAGTAATTGATTGCTTGCTTATTTACTTAATTTAATTTTTTTTGTTTTCCAATCCTATTTATTATGTCATTTGATTTTGCATTATCCATCCCATCTACTACCATACCTATCGTCTATCTAATCCATCTATCTATGGATATCTAACTATCCAATATATCTAATGTACTTCTGTTATATCTATATCTATCTATCTATGTATCTGTTATATCCTAGATGCTATCTATCTATGTATCTGCTATATCTATATCTATCTATCTATATATCTATCTATTTCTATCTGTTGACCTATCGAATCCATTCATATCTACCTATCAATTCTACCTACAATATCTATCTAATCCATCTATCTATCTATCTAAACTAATCCATCTATCTATCCCATTGTATCTATCACAGCCTACAATCCGCTTCCTCATTGACAACGGAGACCCCCCCCCCCCACAGCACCAACCACCGTGCCCCCCCCCCTCCTCCTCGTCTCTTCCAGAACAGCGAAGACAGAAAGCATAGCTGTGCGTCGGTGTGGCGAGGTGACAGAAGGGGAGTGGGGGGGCGTGAACGGCAGTGGGGAGAGGGAAGTGAAGGATAAGGTGGGGAACCAAGGAAGGCAGGGGGTGTAGACGGCTAGTGGGAAAGTGAGGGGGTGTAAGTGGGTCGGGGCAAGGAGGGCAGGTGGCGCTAGACGGCGTGGGAAGAGAGAGGGAGGAAAAGCATAGCGAAGATAGCAAAGCGAAGGAAAGAAGGATGACGGAAGGAATGGTTAGGAGGGAATGAGGTACGGGGTCTACTGACGTGAGAGAAAGAAGGAGGTATGGTATGTGTGGACGGAAGGCAGCATATATGCCTAGATCCAACAAATAGCACCACTTCGGAGCAGGAGCACCTCTGGCACACAACTGGAGCGCTAAATCCAAGCAGACGACGACACCGTCTCCTTAAAAAATTTAGCGAATATTTACAAAAATTTTTTTTAAATTTCTGATGTCAGGATAGAGGATTTATTGACGACTATTGCACTTTAATGATGTTTACCAATGTGTTACGATACTATGACTAATATAATTGTCATAAAGAGGATGGAAGCAAGTAGGGATAAGAGGAAGACTGGAGGATGGTAATAGTAGAACATCCAAAAGGTGAGGTATGATAGCGAAATGTATACGGACCGAGAGTTGAAGGAGACGGATAAGGGAGAGGGAGGAGCAAGGATGGAGGAGAAAGCGGTTGCGGGTATAGGCTGAGGTTAGTGGTTAGGTAGTTATAACCGAGAGGCATATTGTAAGATAAACGGTATGAATATGAAAGAAAAGAAGGAGGACCGATCGGTTAAGGAAGTAGAAGAGGACGAAGTGGGGACGGGTCCTACCAGAGGAAGTAATGATAAAAATAATTAGAAAGCACGGAGCAGTCGACCACACGCCGGCTACTCCATTGGCAGACCGCCGACTTACCAGGTAGGACGTTCATTTGCTGCTGCTGGTCACCATTATGAGTTTGTGTCTTGTGCTTTAGCGGTGCCCGAGTGTGTCGGTGATCTCATGATCGTGCCACCGTTCGCCATCACTGGTACGAGAACGTTGGGTCTTCCTGAAGAGTTAAATTATTTTATTTCCTGTTTCGTCGTGCAAGCCTGTCAGGATACGGCGCGTTCCTTCTCGGGACCTCCGTGCTTCTCGGGTGGAATAGAAGGATAGAAGGAAAAAAGGCAGAGATAAGGGAATTAGGTTCTAGATGGGAGGTAGAAGAGGGAAGATCAGTGGGAGGGTCTAGGGAGGCTGTGTCGAATAGGGGGCATGTGGGGGAAACAGATTATGTCGAGGATAGGAGGAAGATAAGGCAGTGAGATATGGCATAGGAGAAGAAGAGTTGGCGAGGAGGGTTAGGAGGTGTTCGGTTGTTGGAGATGGTTGGATGGGTAAGGATTTAGATTTTGAGAAGGATGGATGGGATGAGAGTTTGGTGAAGCGGTGGAAGGAGAATCTGAATGTTGTTTGGGGAAAAATGTTTGGGAGGAACGTGGCCGAGAAGAAGGATGGCAGGGCGGAGGACAGGAGGAGGGAGAGAGGGTTGGAAGGGGAGGTGTTGGGAAGGAGAGGGAGGATAGGACAGAAAGAAGGTAGAAGGATAGTAGGTGAGGGATAGCTAGAGAGACTTAGAAGGTTAAGGAGAGCAAGTAGGTTTGGAAAATTGATATTGGGCTTTCAGGCGCGGGGTTTAGGAGGAGTTGGAGACTGTGGGAAGGATAGATGACAGGGATAGGTAGGTAAAAAGGTCATTGGTATCGGGAGAGGGTCAAAGGTGGTTATGGGATTAGCCGGGAATGATAGGAGGAAGGTCCCCATGAGGCCGACGAAAGAGAAACGGAACGCACCGCCGAATTTAGAGGATTGAGCCCTGGTGGAAAACGGTCCTCTCTAGGTAGTATGTGCCAAGGTCTCCATTTCGGTTCTCCGGCCTCTGAGCCCTATAACAACGAGGGATATGGGGAGGAAGATCGATAGTTGACTGGTGTTCATGTTCGCCCCAGCATCTTTTCTCTTGTTTTGAAAGAAATTGGAAAATAAGTAAAAGTATGTATGAAAGTAGCAGAGAAGGAAGGTTTTCTTGTGGAGTAGGTGAAAATTAGGATGAAGTGAATTAGGGGAGGCCATAAACGAATATACAGAGCAAGGTGACCGAATATGTGATCGAGGGAGAGGTGGTTAGGAAGGGGGTAGTGGGGGGGTTTGGGGGGGTTTGGTTGGTAAGGGTGATTGTTTGTTGGGGATTGGCGTGGAAGAAGATAGGGGTAGGAGAGGGGGGAAGGGGGGGAGGTGGTGGGGTAGGGGAGGCAGGAGAGAGGGTTAGGGGGAGGGGGGGTGTTTTTGTGGAGATGTGAGGGGAAGGTGTGCTAGTGGTGGGATTGGGTTGGAGAGCTACCAATACTCACAGAACGTCAGGCGCCCGAAATTCTAAGTCTGAAGCGAAGGATGGGGAGGGAGGAGCCTCAACCGACGAGTGTTTAGTCGGACATGGTGGACCTTTCGTGGGTTCAGTCCCTATAAGGAGCATAAAGTAGAATAACATGGTGCAGTGCTATCATTGGCAAAAGCCGATAGGAGGTGAGGGGGGAGAGGTTTGTAGGCTACTATGTGATATATATATAGTATAGGAGGGAGGAAGGAGGAAGAGGGAGTAGACAGAATAGGAAAAAGGATAAGAGGAACATGAGAACGTGAGAAGTAAATGGTGCAGGAGAGATGAAATCTAGAAGGGGTGGAGGGAAGAAGGATAGCGGAAAAAATGCATATTAGAAGAAAGGAGGGATAGGATGATAGAACAGAGAAAGGATAATGAATATAGAAGACGAAAAACAAATAAACGAAGAAACTTAAACCAAACTTTTTGTTTTGTAACCCAACAGCATGGGT
This sequence comes from Penaeus vannamei, assembly GCF_003789085.1. Taxonomy (NCBI): domain Eukaryota; kingdom Metazoa; phylum Arthropoda; class Malacostraca; order Decapoda; family Penaeidae; genus Penaeus; species Penaeus vannamei. The sequence goes on from NW_020871059.1 coordinate 134,369, forward strand.
GCAAAGCGTGTAGAGTAGAAGGAGGGATTAGGAAAGGGGCTGGAGAGGCAACCGGAAGTGATATAGAAGAGAATTTTTTAAGAAAGGATATGAGGCCGATAAAGTGTGTCTTGCGGGACGAACATTGCGTCTAGGTCGATATTTAAGGTTTTTACGAGAGGGTGAAGTTAGGAAGTGTAATTCAATTGTATGGTAGAGTCTCTTAATGATAATTGCGTAATCGGGACATTGACACGCAGAAATACTCTCGGAAATCTATGATACGAGGGTTAAGAGATGTATCGCCAGTAATGGACTTTCTAAAGAAAACGTATAAGGGTTCAGGATGCAATAAGGTTGCATGAGGTCAGGTTAACTGCAACATGATGGGAAAGACTACTTAGTGATCGATGATTAAACTGTGAGAGGTATAGATGTGATGATGAGTGATGAATATAAAACGTGTAGAAGTAAGGAAAAGTTGGTGAATTATAGTCGGAGTATAAAAGAGAAAATGTTAGAATGGCGATAAGTGTAAACTGAGGTAGCAGATAGGAGCCAAAGAAGGGAGGACGGAGCATTGTATGGAGAGAGAAGGTCTTATGGTAGCTCTAGAGAGGTATAGCGACATCAAAATTGAATGGACGTAAAGCGTGATTCCAAACGACCTCCACGGTTTGATGTTGCTTGAAGTCACGGAATAGTATTGATTTTATGTTAGCGTCTAAAACTACGAGTTATTTCAATTCACAAGAAGATGCGTGCATAATGGCAAGTGAGAGGATAGAAACGACTCTTGATTGGATCAATTACAGGTCGTATTGTCAGCCTGCCACAAGAACTATGTAAATGGGGAGAGAGAAGCATGAGAGGGAATAAGCAGCAGGGAAAGGCGAAATGATATAGATGAATTGAGGAAAGAGATAATCAGATAACTGTAAGAAGAAAATGTGCAAGAAAATTGGGAGCCAACAAATAGGACCAAATATATATGATAGTGAAGAGAAACATGCAGATATTGAGTGGTAGTTAAATTCATAAGTAAGAAAGGTCGGAAAGGGAGTGAAAAAAAAAAGACCGTGATCCCAGTTAAATTACAAAGAGTAGGCAGCCTCAGAATCGCCATGAATCAGAGTGAGAATAAAGCAAGTGACGTAAATGGGCTCATATAACCGATAGACATGAAGAAAGCCCAAGGAAAGTTGTTCAAGAGCAAAGTAGCTCAGCATGAGAAGCGAGAATGATGGAACATGGATGTAAAAAAGAATGTTAGAAGACTTAGGAAGGTATATTAATACATGCATCAACTGGTGTTGATCGTAGTATATTATCACTGGCGACAGCACACCCCAAAGAGAAAAAGGTAGATAGTATATCTAATAAGAGAGCAAGAAGGCGTAGTTTAACGCGATAAGAAGGAGTCAGACACCTTTTTGCTTCACGTCTCCGACGTTCCTCCGGTTCAGGCATTAATACAGCGTGATCGTAACGGAGCCTACCAAAGTATAGTTTATAATAGTGTCGGTAAAAATTCACTTGCGTGATTATCCCTTTAAGCATGAACGATTTCAGTTGTGAGTTACTACACAACTGTAAAACTTTAGAATAAATTTAGTGATTGTTTTGCTTCGATTGTTTACTTCAAAGTTGGTTAGCATTCTTGAAGAAAAATATTTATTCGATTCGTTTTTCCGCTTTCAACACGACGATTTTTTCGTTAGTTGTTTGTTATCCTGTTTTTTTATTGTCGAATCTTAAAAGAATAATTACGATTCTGTATGATTTCTATCGCTGCGATTTGTCATACAAAGACGATTTGTTGTCGTTTTATGCCATCTTAAGAAAGTGGTCGGTTTTATAAATTTGACAGTTCGCTTGCTTTTTATTCCCATCGGTTTTCAAGATAAGTATAGCGATCTAGAGCTTCAACTTATTTTCAGGCTTTTTCCATCTTTCCTACTAATCTAGGGAAGATTATCTTCATCTGACAAGTTCTTGTTTATAATATAATGTTGATGCCTAAATATTTAGCATATGATCTAATATAGTATTTTTTATAGAATAGTTAGTGACCAGCTAAAGCTAAAAGCACTTGAACAATGTTCTCTTCAGCAACTAAATAAACGAGATCATTAGAGTTTCTATGAACTTAACATAACACAATCCATCTGAAGTAAGAAGAAGTATAACATATAGGTAACGTAGAAGTGTAGTAATGTAAATAGACATTCTGCATCTATGGGACAATATACCAATTATTTATACCACATGATTTCTGATGTGATTGCGGTATTGCGTTAGGGTTATATATTTGTTTTACTTTCAATTTTTGTGAGTCTTATTAGTAT
>NW_020871059.1:141695-151695 GCF_003789085.1 Penaeus vannamei
AAATGTGCATGAAGCAGATACTGGGTTGACACTAAAATCCTAAAATCCTCTTGATAGCAACGCTTATCATTATCTATCAATGAATGGAAAAAAAAACACTCTGCCGTGTTGATACTATGGTAGAAAAACCCACAATGCACATACTAGATTTATTGAATTCTATGAGACAGCCGTTTCGGAATCCCCCTGGAATCCATCATCAGGCCAGGATTGTGTTTTTTCTTTTTATAACCGGTACTCCACAGACTCCCCACAGACTAAACTCTCTGACCTTCTCTCCCTTTCTTTACCTTATACTCCCTTATACACACATGTAAACTCATATACATGTCCTTCTCCCTGCACACGCCCCCCTTTACATACACACACACAGAAACACACACACACGACCCCCCTCCACCTCCCATCCCCACATCATTACATAAACACACACACACACACGACCAACAATTCATGCACACACACAGAAACAGGAACACACGCCTCCCTTCCCCCACCACACACACGCCCTCCACATACGCGCATAGAAGCACACAGACCCCCCCCCCCCCATCCCCACTACGCCCTCTACACACACACACACACACACACACACACACAACAAACAAACATACACGCCCTCCACGAACACACACATTACACATACACACATCACACATACACACACACACCACACACACACACACACACACACACACACACACACACACACACACACACACACACACACACACACACACACACACACACACACACACACACACACACACACACACACACTTACACGCCTGCCTGGCCGCGCACCAAGGCGAGCGAGAGCAAGGTCGGGAAGTGTGTCATCGCGTGTATTCCTTTGCCCTCATCTTTCTTTCTTCTTCTTCTTTCTCTTTTTCTATTCCTCTTTTTTATTTCTTTTTATTTTTTTATTTTTTTATTATTTTATTTATTTTATTTATTTTTTTTTATTTTATTTCTTGTTGCTTTACTTGTTTCCTTTTTTATTCTTGTTAATTTTCTATTGCTTCTTCTTTTTCTCCCTTTTTCTTGTTCCGTCATTATTTATACTATCATCATCATTACTTGTATGATAATGATAGTTGTAATAATGATAGTCATTATCATATTATTCATTGCCCATCATATTATTATTACTATTATCATTATTATTATCTTTATTATCTCCGTTGCTAATACTACTAGTATTATGATTATTATTACCGTTATCATTATTATCATCATTATCAATAATATTCCTATCATCATCATAATTATTTTTACCATTATCATTATCATTATTATAACAATTACCATTGATGATATTGTAGGTATATCCATAATAATTATTATCATTCTCATTACTATCATTTTTATCATTATCATTATTATCACTATCATAATTATTATCATTATTACATTATCATATTATATATCATCGTTAGTCGATTATTATCATCATCATTAATTATTATGTTATCATTATCATTATTACTATGCTGTTATTATCATCATTGGCATCATTATTCTTATTTTTGTCACTATTATCCCAATCAATATCATTATCATGGCATTACTGTCCATTTCACTCGCATTATCATCATCTCCCTCTCCATGCTATTAACGCTATTAATGATAATGATTTTTTTAATTAACTAATCCTAATCCTACTTCTCTGTGATTTATCTTTTGATATTGGTATTAGTGGAGGAATAGGTAAGATGGAGAACAAGAACCACATAGAGAAATAACAATAATTGTAAGAGTAATAGAAATTTGAGATGCATGAACCAATAGTAATAGCAATGACGACGGCGATGATAATGACAATGATAACGGCAATAGTGATATTAATGGTGATGATGATTAATATAATGATTCGATGATGATAGTGCTAATGATGCTATATCTAATCGTGAAACTGATGATAGGAACAGTAATGCTAAGAATAGCTTAGTTTACAATGATAATGATGTTAGTTATATTAATACTATTACTGAAAATAACTTATTGTAATTGTAAAATGAAAGCCATAGTGTTTTTCTTACATATGGCTTTCAAATTGTGTTCTGTACCATAACGATTGCTCTTAACAAATAAAACGTATTCTAATTTTCTTGTCCACATTATTAATAATTTCCCTTCTATAGTTAGAAGTTGGGGGGAATAATGAAGTCGAAATTATAAGTAATTAAAGGATTATTAGGCAGGATATCTTCGTCATCTTTGTATGTGGTGGACGCACACACACACTCATACACTCGCGCACACACACACTCACAAAACTCAAAACATCAACACACACAACAAACATCACATGCCGCCTCCATTTAACACCACCAGAAACTCAACATAGCACACAGTGTTACACATCACCTACACAACTAACACCCACACTACACTCACTACTTAACACACATACTACATACACACACTAATATAAATATAACACAACATACCGACACATCAGCAAAAACTCAACACAATATAAATAATATTCACACATGATATCATATATCAATATATAAATAGTATATACATATTGATAGTATATATATATATATATAATATACTGACGCACTAAACGCACGCTAACACAGTGAGTTCATTCTACATATATATATATATAGTATATAGACACGAAAAATTGCACATATGTATATTCTATCAGTTTCATTCACCACAACACACAAACACACAAAATAGGCATCTGTGTATAACACATATATACATAAAATATTTTCACAACACTACTTTATCAACGACAGCGCACGCCCCGCGTGTGCCCTTTCCGCGTGTGTGACGCGGACTGCCCCCATCTCGCCCGCATCAATAACCAAACAGTGTTCTTGCGAGAGAGTGAGCCGCCGAGCCGGAATCTTGTCACAGGGAGCAGCACCCTGGCTGCGGTGCGCGTCCCTCGATCCAGCAGATTATCTACATTTACACACAGCATGCCGCACGAGACGAATCTAAGTCAGCTTGACTAACGAACGATATTTGCGCGCGCTAGGTCCGAGTACAAACACAGTAAGCTACACAGTAAGCTCGTGTCGTGAGTAAGAAGTATAAATTCCCGGAGGAATTCCTTCAGAGGAGTTGCTGGGCCGCGAAGTCCAGTTCCCGTGTCCGCTGCGTCTCGCAGAAGGAACACGGCGGCGGCCGGGGCGGGTGGCATCAGGGCGGCGGCGAGCGGGAGCGGTCCGGTGGAGGGACATGCCCGTGACTGCGTTAATGCACATCGTGAACAGGTCACTGAAAGAATATTGATAATAATTATACAATATACAATATCACACACACACACCACCTACTCACTACACACACTACACCATCTATCGCGCACACACCACGCACACACAGTTTTTTACACGTATCCACATACACAACACTCATAGAATAATTCTCCTTCTCTCTCCTCTCCGTCATGTCTCTTCGTTCTCTCTCTCCTCTCTCATCTCATCTCTCTCACATATCTATTTCTCGCTCTCATGCTCAATTAATAATAATAATCTATAGATGAGATAGTAAATAAACAGATAAATTATTAATACATGGATAATATAATATAATCATATAGATATATTCACGATAAACATTATTTATATATTAACATGAGTGACAATATCATAATGGTATAAGTTTACACTATCGCCTCTTTCATCACGCGATTCGGCGCTGCGCCTAGTATTGTGAACCTCCGCCAGCCTCTCACTCCACGTCACCCATGGTTGCCCGAGAAGTATAGCCGAGGGGGAGACAACGGGATGGGGTGCGGCGGGGTCCTTCACGCCGGTGAAGGGGCCGCTGGGAGTTTTCTTCCTCACCGTCACCGCTAACTGATACACGCACAAGAAATGTATGTAAATTGAATAGCACAATATATTACAGAATATAAATATATAACAACCAATATATACTTTGTATGGCACGTTCAAGTGTAGGTAATGCTAGTGTTAAATGATACCATAAATATTTGACCTATAATTTGTGTTATATACAGTTTAACAACACGTTACCACTAGTACTATTTATATTTACTTTTATTCTCTAATTTATATACAAGTATGTAATACAAAAATGCATTCCATTACAAAACCATAATAATATGTTAAGCTAGCAATTCCTTTCACCGTCCCCCTAATCCACAGGGGGAATATAATATAATATTTTAATTATACATTTTTATGTTACTTTACGTAAAATAAATATATATCAATTTATTCCAGATACCTCTGCATAATTCACTCAGCTATGTAAAGGTACGAGCATTAAGCAGACATAGATCTAAAAATAAGTAGTATATATTATATAATATAACTATATAATATATAATCATATATAGTACTGATGCATTTTGAGTGACCTTTTATATATCTTATATTAATATATGATCTTAAAGTAAATGTTATTCAGTATTAGTGTAAGTCTGTGCACTTATTTGAAAACATGCACCTATATACATAATAATTATACAGCATCTATATAACAATGAACATAAGGGGGTAAATATATAAACAACAAATAAATGATTAAATTACTACTAACAATTAACAGCCCGAATAACTAATAGAGATAAGTATAAAAACAAAGAATGAACAGAGAACATTGTTATAGTATATTATGACATATAATTATAGTAATATACTTTCTTTTATTATACTATTATATATACTTTCTTTCTTTACATATGCTTCAATCATTTTTATCTAGTGTATTTTTTTACTTTAAGCATTTTATCTTTCCTTTCATAAACAATCTATGTCTAGGAAAACCTGGCTGAGAATTGTAGAGTAGAGCATATGTTATATCACCTTATGCCATGTAATATGCTATATATGGCTATAGGATACACACCCACACCATCCTTCTCCGCCAGTCTCACACACAACACCCAACACCACACACCACAGATGCAGATTGCACACACGCACACACACAACACCACTACACACAACAACAAACACATATATATAAAGTTATACCTATTATATATTACATATTGGTCATATTGATAAAGTCTATAATATAGCTAATAATATAGGTTTGTGCCACCAGCCATTTTTAACATTAAGAAAACAAGAGCGATGATGACAGCAGAAAGAAATGCAGAAAACAGACGAGGCGGGGTTGAGGGTGAGGATATAATATGCGCGTCTGGAAATCGGTTGATTGCATCTAGGACGGTATAGGAGGGCTGGGCCGCCTGGCTGGAGTTAGCTAGGAAGGAAAGCCTAGTAGTTGAAGGTTACGTGAGCAGCCAAAGAGAGTAGGGGGTCGAAGGATGCGACAAAATAGGTTTAAACAACACTATCCACGTATACGGACACAAAGCTAGAATTACGCTAATGAATGTGTAGCGATACATCAGTAGTCGAATGTTCCGTCGCGTCCTTTAATGCAGATGTATAAACAGGATGATAGGGTGAGACTAGAAGCCTTCAATGCAACATTCCCATATATGTCCTGATTAGCAATCTAGGACTTGCAATTGAGCATGTTACTAAAAAGATCGAAACGACTAAAGGAATCATTGCCTAAGGATACCAGAATAATTGCTTCACAGCATTAGACAACATAAATCAGACGCTTCGTACGCTTGTCCCTCTGTCCTGGGTGGATGGTGGTGGTGGTGGTGGTGGTGTGGTTGGGTGGTAGGTGGTGTGGTTGGGTGGTGGTGGTAGGTGGTGGTGGTTAGGTGGTGGTTGGTGGTGGGTGGTGGTTGGTGGTAGGTGGTGGTGGGTGTGTGGTGGTGGTTGGTGGTGGTGTGAGTTGTGTGTGTTGCGTGTGTGTGTGGCAGGAACAGAAGACCGCACCAGCAAGGGCCACTTGGATGCTCGGTAGGATTTTATCAGGTAGACTCTGGCCGTTTGTGCGTCGAGTTTTTTATTTTTTTTTTTTTATACAACACAAACACACCACATATGCCATGTTTATGTATGTATGTATATATATAACAGCCTCCTCCATATAAGCAATGTGCCTCCCAGCCTGTCATCCTCGCGGTCTCCTCGCTCCTTCGGTTCGTGCCTTGGCGTTCGTCTTGGCACCGCTTTGATCTTGTGATGAATCCGCGAACCTGTTTGTTCCCCCGTGAAACGTCAACAACACAAAGACTGTTCTGGCGCGGATTTTAGCGCTACGAAAATGAGCGCTGATACAATCTAGCATGTTAGCGGTGACGGCGCTAGCGATGAACGACAATAGCGGGAAGAGAGCGGAGAGAAGAAAGCAAGAGAAGGGAAGAGAGGAGAGGACGGAAGACAAGGGAATACTGTCGGCTGAAGCGAAGGGAAAGAAAGGAGGAGAAAGGGCCAAACATCTGATGCAACAAAAACGTTTGATAAATATTTGTCACTGCTTTGTCTTTGAGCAAAAAGGTAAAGAAGAAAAAATATGCCATTTTAATCCGGTTTATCTATAGTTCTATTTTCATCATATTTTATACAAACACACCTTTCTTTTGTGATCGCGTAAGAGGCCTTTTCAATCAAAGATAAATAGAAATTGAAAGAGAGAAAGAGAGAGAGAGAGAGCGAGAGAGAGAGAGAGAGAGAGAGAGAGAGAGAGAGAGAGAGAGAGAGAGAGAGAGAGAGAGAGAGAGAGAGAGAGAGAGAGAGAGAGAGAGAGAGAGAGGAGAGAGAGTGAGTAAGTGTGAGAGAGAAAGGCCGAGGAAGAGAAAGAATGAGAGAGAAAGGCCGAGGAAGAGAAAGAATGAGAGTGAGTGTGAGTGAGATAGAAGAGAGAGAGAGAGAGAGAGAGAGAGAGAGGAGAGAGAGAGAGAGAGAGAGAGAGAGAGAGAGAAGAGAGAGAGAGAGAGAGAGAGAGAGAGAGAGAGAGAGAGAGAAAAGAGAAGAGAACACACACACACACAGACAGACAGATACATAAAGAAACGATACAAAGAATGAGAAACAAGCAGGAAGAGGATTAACCAAGCAACCTGGCACGAATAAAGGCAGTGAAAAGAACAAACAATTACCAATTGCTATTGCGGCATCAAAGTCCAGATCATGATTGCAAGACGTATTATTTCTGCAAAATTAAAAAGTGCAAAATCAGAGGCTCGTAAATTTTCAGTTTGGAACTAAATCTTCGCATGATAACCCATATCCAATGTAATCACTGTTGCCCCGAGTATTGCCAATGTCAGCACTATCATCTTTGCTGTAATTATCATAATACGAATGTATATACATACATATGTATCCACACACGCACACACACATAAAATGTGAGTGTTGTGTGAGTATTGCATGTATATATATATATATAATATTATATATATAATATATATATATATATTATTATATATATATATATATATATTATATATATATATATATATATATATATATATAATATATATATATATATATATATATATATAATATATATATATATATATATATATATATATATATATATTATATATATATATATATATTATTATATATATATATATATATATATATATATATATATATATATATATATATTTATATATTATATATATATAATATATATATATATGTGTGTGTGTGTGTGTGTGTGTGTGTGTGTGTGTGTGTGTGTGTGTGTGTGTGTGTGTGTGTGTGTGTGTGTGTGTGTGTGTGTGTGTGTGTGTGTGTGTGTGTGTGTGTGTGTGTGTGTGTGTGTGTGTGTGTATGTGCATTTGTATAAATTCACGAATAACCAAAAAGATCTGCAAACGAACACAAAGACAGAGAGAGAAAGCAAAAGCAAGACCCAGAGAAAGGTGTGAAGAAGAGGGAGTGAATAAAGAAAGAGGGAGTGAGGCATAACAAGAAAAAGAAACACACGAGGAGGATGATTAAGAAAGACAGACGACGTAGGGAGAGATGCTAATAATAATGATAATTCAGATTTGGAAGAAGAGGAGACAAGAGAGAGGGGAGAAATCGGTTCAGGAATATGAACACGTATAAAAAAAATTATTCTGACAGCACCCTTGTTCAATCATTTCTCTAATTCTTCTGTTGTTTTGTTTTATCATCATTAGCGTTTCAATCACTTCTCTTTTCTCTCATTCATCTGTTATTCGTCCGTTGCTTTGTATTACTATCAGCGTGTTTATCGGAACTGATATCTGTGGTAATACAATCCCATCCATATAATAGTGATAAGAATGATAATGACGGTGATGATGATACATGATTATGATGATAATGATTATGATAACATTTAAGAAAAACAACAACAACAATGATAATAAGGACTATAAAAGAATAATGAGAATAGAATTAATATAAAAAAAAAAAAACAATAATTATGAGCAGAGGTAAACATGACAATAATGATAATGATGTGAATAATGATAATGATGTGAATAATAATAATGCTACTAAGAATAACATAATAATGATAATAATGACAATAAAACAATGGTAATAATAATAAGGATTTTAATAACAATAGTGATAATAGTAATACTACTACTACTACTACTAATGATAATGATTATAACGATGAAAATAATCGTAATAATAATAAAATGATAATGATCATGATAATGACAACAAAGATCATCATCATTATCATCACTAATTCTAACATCATCCTCACCACCAAATAATGATAATAATGATGATGATAGTAGTAATGATAATGTGATAACACACAACAACAACGACAACAATTATGATAAATAACAATGACAACAATAATAATATAATGCTATATGCTAATAACAATAATGATAATAACGGTAATGATAATAACAATCATGATGATAAAGATAATGATAACAATGATGATGATGGGTATGATGATACTACTGCTGATATTACTATACATACATATATGTGAATGATGATAATGATAGTGATAATGGTTACAATTATGACAATATCTACAATGATAATTGAATCATTATTGCAAGAAGAATATAGTGATATTGGAAATAATAATACTGGAAATAATAACAAAACAAAGACGCAACTAACATAACTTAATAAATGACAAGGTATTAGCAAATAACATTACAGGAATAAAAGAATCATTTAGAATATCACTCTGTGGGCTTAGTCTAACAAAGGTGTAGTTTGAGATCTAACTATTGAAGCACTTTGTTCCCTTAATTATCGTTATTCAGGCTAGGTTTTTTTCATAGCAAGTTGTATTTAGGTACATTATCAACAGGTATGTTAATTCCTTTCTTTGATCAAAAGTAATTACACACATGCACAATATATAATATATATATATATATATTATATATATATATATATATATATATATATATATATATATATATATATTATATATAGAGAGGAGAGAGAGAGAGAGAGAGAGAGAGAAGAGAGAGAGAGAGAGAGAGAGAGAGAGAGAGAGGAGAGAGAGAAAGAGAAAGAGGAAGAGAGAAGGAAGAAGGAGAGAGAGAGAGAAATTGGAGAGAGGAGAGGGGGGGGGGTGCGTATATATATACACACACACATAATGCTTTGTAACTGTCGTTCTATTAAAATAATGGGGACAATTCTGCTCCTCATAAAAGAAATGGTTAATTATAATCCCAATAGGAACAAAGTCAATGGAACAAAACAGGACAAGAAAAGAAGAGAGAAGATAGGAGGAAAAAGAAAACAAGAGAAATCATAGAAGAACAGAAAAAAAAAATAAGACCAACAGCTAAAGAAAACACGGAATGGAAGAGGAAAAAATGAAGGCAACGGAAGAGGAGAGACAAAAAGAAGCATAAATCAAAATAAATAAATAAAGATAGAAAAAAGGAAGGAGAAGGAGAAAAAAAAAAAATTGGTAAGAAGAAAGGTGAAAAGAGAGAGAAACGAGAAAGAACAAGAAGAGATAAGATTAAAAAAGCGAAAGAATAGTAAAAAGCAGACACAAAAAAGGAGAAAAAAAAAGATAAACAAAGACAAAATAAAGATAAAAAAAGAAACAAATACCAAATAAAAAAAAAGAAAAAAAAAAAAAAAAATATAGACAAACGCAAAATAAAACAGGAAGAGAGAAAAGAGATAAA
>NW_020871059.1:171695-174195 GCF_003789085.1 Penaeus vannamei
TCCGGATGCATAGTTCTAGGATGAGAGCGTGGCATGGAGTGTATTCTTAGAATCACCCTTGCGGGGTGGAACAGCTAGAAGTTTGCATGAAGCAATATGTTATGCAATATTTTATAACTGCTCGGCCACCTACTCACACCTCGCCCTCAAGACGTCCTTTGATTTTCTTCAAATATGACCCATCTTTGGACCTGATCTGCTGGTCATCTCGTCCTCACGTTCTTGTTCTTGATCATCCTCGTGTCGTTATTCCTTGGTATCTTCTTGGTCCTCGGTGAATCCATCTGTCCTCGACGTCAACACGTCCTCGAAGGTCTCGCTTTGGTCCTCCTCGACTTTGGTTCGTCCAAACTGCCTCGTAGTCCTCATCCAGGTGTTACTCGACGGCATATTCGTCCACATATCCTCGCAGATCTCGTTCAGATCCTTCTCAGTTGTTGCTTGTATAGACATCCTCGTAACCTGCATCTGGGTCTACCGGCGTCAGGCAGGGGTATTTTTTCCGCCATCTGAGGGCGATATCTGCGGATGATATCTGCGCTGATAAGCTTCTGGAATTTGACCGGATCTATAGGCGTTCAGACAGGCGGCGCTCTTCCACTTCATCCTGTGGGGGGGGGGGTGACTGATACCTTCTCTGAAGAGTTCCTGGTTCTTTACTGGATCTACGAGCGTCTTGGCAGGTGACGCCTTTCCATTTCATCCTGCACTAACGTCTTCAAACCTACAGCAACGTTCTAGGGATGTCCTTCCTACAGTATTCCATGGCGACTGGGTCTGCAACTAGGCCTTCTTCGGTGCCGTGTCGGATATTCATCTAATGTTTTATCGAATCAAATCATATATGGAAGGGCCAAGATAATAAGAGAAAAAGAAAGCAACAGAGAGAGAGAGGGGGGGGGGGAGGTAAGTTCTACTAGCCGGTATTTCTATATTAATTTGCAGTTTTTAATGTTCGTTATTTCATTTATATTCGTTTTTTTCACTTTTGTATTTTCAAGAAGAAAATCAAGATAGGGAAACATAAGGAAAAGTCCGCAGAGACCTGCTTGGGCTAAGAATAGACTCATATAGATATGAGAATAGATAAGGGAAAGGACAATGGCAATCCCCAAGGATTTACTTAAAGTGATTGTCGTCACATAGAGAAAGGAAAAAATATGTAAATAAGAATTGTGAATCATTATCACTCACGACTGATAAAATCGCGGGCAAAAGAGATTAACCTGCAATTACGACACAACAAACCCTATTTTGTTCTGCATGAAGGAGTGTGTGAATGATTGCGTGTAATGTAACTCGTCATAACTGACAAAATGGTGGGCAAAAGAGATACCTCATCACTCTTTATGTCGACAACTACAATATCTACAAACTCAGTGTCTTGTTCTGCGTGAATGATTGTGTTTGTAAGTGTGAGTGTAAGAACGTGAAGAGCGACAGAATGTATGCAATTAAGCATGGTGACATGAAAAATCTTTGCAGGCTTCCACAATGCAAAGCTTCTCAGTTCAGAAATGTAATTATTTCTTTGCTTGCGCACGTTCAAAGTACGTTAAGCTTCATCCAAATTACCGAACGAAACTGAATTGAAAAAGACGGAACATTCCATCATACCATATCTACTGTACAATCTGTGATGGACGCTCGTGACTTACTCATGAAATCACACGACTGCCGGAATTTCCAAAACATACAAGCGGCTTAAGATGAGAAGGGCGTGATTAATATCCAAATTATTCTAGCTCAAACCCCTTGTCGAAGTCGAAGACGAAGCAAAGATCTATTAGATGATTTATGAAACCTAGTGCATCCTTGTGCATTATGAATGAGGAAGATACTAACGATATGTTCAAATAATGAATTTATACACACTTGCTGTCAAAGCTCTATTCTCGTGCTGAAAGAACATTTTACTTTTAAGCAGTGATAGCTTAAGTCCCTATGAAATTTAGAAACAACCAATATAAGGGACAGTTTTCCCGGCTCGAAACCAGATGAAAGGGAAGGGTCGGGGGGGGGGGGACTGTTTACTAGGGAGAAAAAAGGATACTGATAACGAAATCAGTAAGAGAGTGAATTGAACCAAGAGTGTCCAAAAAGCAAGTGAATATTAACAATCAATCAGCGACTCACACACGTAGAGATTGGAGTACGAAGAATTTGTGAAGTAATTGTAAATCATGAGGAGAAACTTCTCGGTTTGAGAGAAATCATGAATGAATATTGAATTTGCTCTCTAAAAGCGAGAGAAATTAATCACTTAATGAATGATGCTTTCCTGTTTGTGACCGGAAGCATATTCCTACAGGAGAGTGTTGTCATTTCCTGCTAATGTAAAGATTTTATAGGAATTATCGCTGCACTTTACACAGGAAAATCAACGTAAGAATGACTGCACATTTGTACATTTTAACACATATATGGGAGAAAGAGGAAGGGAAGAGAAAAGATTGGCCCATAGTGTGTACTTATATGGTTTAGGAGACATCTTTTCATG
>NW_020871059.1:179195-181695 GCF_003789085.1 Penaeus vannamei
CTCGGCCTAAAGCGCGCACAGATTGTGCCACTTTGACGCGACATCGGCCAAAGGCGCTTTACCCTCTTTTGCAGCCACGCGCTGCAGGGTGGGTAATTGTGCTCGGCGTTAAACGTATTTCATAACTGCGGTAGTCTTCTCGGGCTTTTGAAACTCTGTGGTAACTTTGATTGTTAATGGGCTTATCATATTGGTCTGTATACTTTTACTTATAACAGTGTTGTCAGTCTTTGAAAGATGTTTAATTCTTTCGAGTAGCTATGGTTGAGATGTAGAATTTGTCATGGCGGTCCTGCCATTCAGTTACAAGCCAAGTCATGTCACTGTTGGCAGTGCAATGGTTATCATGATCACAGTGAAGCTAGTTCTACAGATTTTTCCGTTTAAGTATTAAAATAATTAATATAAAAATAATGATTTTAAGAGAGAGAAAGGCAGGCACAGCGAGCTTTAAATCATAATTAGAGATTGGAGATTGATAAATCAGATATCGACTAACCGCTGTTTGCAGATATTAGTTGCAATGAAGCCACGAGAAGGAATGACTCCGCACTCTCCCATTCGTGGACGCAAGGAAATCTCAGAGGCAAAAGGGGATCAAATGCGCCTCTGCTCTGACGCTGAGAAGAGGAAGGCGTTAAACTCCTTCTTTTATTCCCAAGATCTGAAGACTTCCCGGAGTCGTTTTTCTTTTCTTTTCTTGTTTCTTGTTTCTTTGTGTTGCATTTTATTGCGAGGAATTTCGCTTTCTCTCAAATTCTTCGAATTGTGTTGCTTGTCCTTTCCTTTGAAGTTCACACCACGGCTGGACTTCGATGTGGGATACGACAGAAAGGCGATAACGATGAAACTAATTTTAATGAGAGTGATGATATGATGATGATGATGATAATGATAATGATGTGATGATGATAATGATAATGATGATAATGATGATAATAATGATGATAATGATAATGATGTGATGATGATAATGATAATGATAATGATAATGATGATGATGATGATGATAATAATGATGATTATAATGATGATAATGATGATGTAATAACAATAATAACAATAATACAATGATACTGCTTATGAGGATGATAATAAAAATGACAATAATTATAATGATAATGGTGATGGTGATAAAAACATTCATAATAATAATAACTACAATATGCGAATGCTAACAGCAACAGCAAAAGTAATAATAATAACAAAATAACGTTAACAATAAGTTAAAAATAACAATAACGACAATGGCAAAATTAATAAAAAAGTAGTAAAACAATAACAATACCAGCATTAGCAAAGCAGGAAGGCAGCAGCAGCAGCAGCAGGAACAGCGACGTCTCAATGCGTCGCGTCGGGCCGAGAGGCCATTTCGGGAAGAGGTCGGGAAGTCTTGATGACGTCACCGAAGCGCCTCGTCTCCTTGGGGCCTTTCTCCCTGTCTATCTCCATTTCTCTCTAAATTAATCACTTGTTCATTCTCTCTCATTTATTGAATTATCAATTTTCTTAGCCTCTTTTCCCTTTGTTCTTTCTCTTTCACCTGAGCTATATGTATCGTGAGCTTCCTTGTCCATGTCTGAATCATCAACATTTTAAAACTAGACCTGATAGAATTCCAATCTAGACTCGGGTTGCTAAGTCTCAGGCTCTTCTGCCACATGTTTAGCCTCGCCTTTGAATCCAGGGCGTCGGAGAGATTGAAAAAGATCGAGAAAAATATCAGTCGCATCCGTGTCACCTCCAATAACAGCATTGAGCAGTTACCTACTGCGGCCGCGCGTATCAGTGGCCATTATTTGTATTATTTGTTTAACTTCGTTTGTTAATTAGAATTATCAAATTATACAAAACGAAAACATTGGCAAAATAAAAAAGGGAATGGTCATAGATTTACAACAATTCATATTTATTCTCATACAACATCAGTTGCAAACTTGATATTCAGTTCATATTTTCCACACATACAATATGAATATGTCGCTATTTGTTTTTACCCGGAACAACATGCACAGAGACAGCCTAAGCATGCAAAACGTGCTGTGTTGTGGGCCATTAAGCAGAAATATTGCAGGCCCAACAACAATGCTGATGGCCTGACCCATTACCAGTGTCAATAATTGCTGACTGCAGTTTTTGCTACCATCAAATGAGATGGCATTGTTGAAAAAGGTAAACATCAAAATATTTTTGGAAAAGATAGATAAGTAAAATAATCCAGTGGTTTCCCTACATCTGTCAACCACATTTCCTGCACATCCTCTATATTTTTTCTTCTTTGAATTACGGACGCTGCCTTGCAGTGCCAGTCAATAATATGCTGAATGGGCTGAAATATGTCGAAGACAGGCTGACGCTTCAACTGTGAAGGGTAATGAATCACAAACACATCTTGAGTTTACTTCCTTAAGACCATGATTTAATTTAGGTTTTAGGAAAGATAGCAGAACAGGCATAAGCAGGAGAAATTTCCATGATTTATTCTTTTTTGGTTACCCAG
>NW_020871059.1:189195-194195 GCF_003789085.1 Penaeus vannamei
TTGATCTTCAGAACGTTTGATTCATAATAAACCTGAAACTACGACGGTGTCAGTCTATCTCTTTGTTTTGACTATATAGATTTGTGTGTGTGTGTGTGTGTGTGTTATAAATAACCAAATAAATACTTATATATATATATATATATATATATATATATATATATATATATATATATAATATATATATATATATATATATATATATATATATGCGTGTGTGTGTATATATATTTTGAATTGCACCAGATTTAAGGCTGAGCTATATTTTTCGCGTCTCTCTTCTCTCTCTATCCATTCTCTATATACTCTCTCTCTCTACTATATATATAATATAATATATATATATATATATATATATATATATATATATATATATATATATATATATATATATATCTATATCTATATCTATCTATCTTATATATATATATATATATATAATGATATATATATATATATTATATATATATATATATATATATATATTATATATATATATATATATATGTATATATATATAGATAGATAGTAGATATATATATGAAGTATATAGATAGATGGATATATATGCATATATTCATATATATATATATATATATATATATATATATAGATATATATATTATATATATATATATATATATTATATATATATATATATATATATATATATATATATATATATGAATATATAGATAGATAGATATATATGCATATATTCATATATATATAAATATATATATATATATATATATATATATATTATATATATATATACATAGATAGATAGATATTGATATATATATGAATATATAGATAGATGGATATATATGCATATATTCATATATATATATATATATATATATATATATATATATATATATATATATATATATATATACAATATATATATATATATATATATATATATATATATATATATATATATATATATAATATATATTATATATATATACATACTCGAAGGACTATATAGTTCATCCTTACGTCTTCTGCAATATCAGAAAATATTTCATTTGTTCAGCCATACACATAAAAGATGAGAGTAACATTGCTTATATTTTCCGACTCTTCCTTTCAGAGAAAAAGAGAGAAACGTACATTGCATCCGGGCACGAATCGCCATAAAAACGATATTGCTGAATGAAAAATGCCCATAAAAGCGAAATGACGGGCGAAAAGCGGCCACACAGAATCTACATTGATCATAAAGACGAAATGTCACGCAGAAGGAATTATGGCTTGGACCTTATTGTTTTTAGTTTATTTATTTGTCGATTTATTTTTATTTGCGTGCTTATTTCGTCTTCATCCATTATTTCTAAAGTCATTAGGGGATAAAAAAGATGAGCGTAGAGATAATATTGTTTGTAATTGATAATAAAAAGTAATAGTAATGATGATAATAAGGATTATGGTACCGACGTTGCTAATAATAATAGTAATGATGATAATGTTAATAATGATAAGAAAAAAATAACAATAATAATTATAATGATTATAATGATCTTCATAACAATAATGATAATAAGTATGATGATAATAATAATGCTAGTAGCGATGATAAGAACAATGATAATAATGCTTATAATAATAATTACAACGATGATAATTACGATAATTATACTAGATTATGATGATGATGGTAATAATGATAATAATAACGATAATAATATAGTAATAACTAACAATAATAATAGCAATAGTAATAATAATAATGAGAAAAAATATAATAATGATAATCGTAATATAAATAATGATAATAATGATTGCAATAATAGCAATTATCATAATAATAATGATAATAGTAATGGTAATAGTATTAATGATGATAATTGATAGATAATTGTAATACTAATGAGGGAAATGTAATAACAATAATAATGATATCCATCATGATAATAACAATAGTAATAGTAATAATGATAATACTGACAGTAATGACAATGTTAATGATAATGATAAGAAAAAACACACCAATGATAATTATTATAATAAGAAAAATAAAAACAATAATGATAATGGCAATAATGATCATAAAGATGAAAATATTTCAAACATAATTAAATAGTAATAAAAAATATAGCAATAGTAATAATTGCTATGATAATAATGATGGTGATGGCAAAAATAATAAAAATAACAACAATAGGAACAACAGTAATATTAAGCCATAATGATGATAATACTTTTAGTAATGGAATATGATAATGATAATACCAAAGATAATCATAGTAACGATTATAATTAAAACAATAACAAAAGTGGTGATAATGATACCAACAACAATATTTATAATGTAGATAATAAAATAGATAATGATGATGATAATAACAATAATAATGATTGTAATAATAATAATAATAATTATGCATATAATAATGATAATAATATCAGTAATGGTCTAGTGATGAAGTATCGTAGGTTGAAAGAAATTTACATAATATATAGCTGGCATTGTGTGTCTCTGCACATTACGTGTTTTCTAAGGGGTCACATTTCATATCTACACAATAACAACAATAATAAATATAAATATACTATTGAGAATGATAGCGAGAAGCATGAAAATAATGATAATGAAGAAGAATAAAATGATGATTATTAGCATAACAGTGATGATAATGATAATTACTATTATTGTTTTCATTAGTGACAATGATGATAATCATAATTATAATAAGGACAAGGATAAAATTAATGATGATAATAATTGTAATAATAACAACGATAATATTAATAACAATAATGATAGGGACAATATTAATAATATCAATAATGATCATGGTAATAGTAATGCTAGTAGTAGTAGTAGTAATAGTATTGATAAGAATGATGAGAACCATAGTGATTATGATGATGATTGTAAGAATAATGATGATGAAGATGATAATAATAATAATGATAATAATAATGATGATGACAACGATAATAGTGATAAAGATAATGATAATGATAATAGTAATAATGAAAATGATAATATTAGTGATGGTAATAGTAATGTTATTAATATATACAATTATAAATAATGATAAAAATTGTAATAACAAATAATAATAGCAATCATGATAATGATTATAATATCAATAAGACTGATAATGATAATAATGATAATATCAATAATAATAATGACAATAATAATAAGGCTAATGACAATGATAATGCTATTATCAGTATCGTAAAGAAATCATTATTAAAATCATCATTATCATCGTACTTTGAAAATTTAGGTTGTGGCAGGCAATATCTCTACAAAGTCGATCTCTGTAAAAACTATTTTCCGTCCAGGGTTTACGTGCTCAGCTTAATGTTATGTCAGCGGGGAATAGACGAAAATGCGAGAAACCTGTCAGTGGAAGGTTTATTTATTCCTACCTTTTGTTGTTGTTGTTGTTGTCTCTCTCTCTCTCTCTCTCTCTCTCTCTCTCTCTCTCTCTCTCTCTCTCTCTCTTCTCTCTCTATAATATATATATATATATAATATATATATATATATATAATATATATATATATATGTGTGTGGTGTGTGTGTGTGTGTGTGTTGCGTGTATATATATATATATATATATATATATATATATATATATATATATATATATATATAATATATATAATATATAATATATATATATATTATATATATAATATATATAAATATGCAGCCACAGCCCCACCAAGACGAGGAAGGGTTCGTTCAAGTCAACAATAGAAAACAAAGAAGGAAAGCAAGAGAGGAACGCCAATCGTCAAAACCCCTGCAAGGTGCCGACCGTCCTCAGGTAGTGTACTTGTATATCACGAGTTGCCATCCGGACACAAACGAGGAAGATATTGAGGACTTCCTTGAAAATAAATTCAACATTATTTCCAATGTGAAAGCTTTTAAAACAAAAATGACACACAATTATTACTCAAGCTTCACAGTCACTATAAGAGGCAAGGATATTCACCCAGATCTTTTCTTAGAGTCCGACGTCTTTCCAGATAATGTAAAGGTGTTCCTAAATAGAAACAAGTACAAAGACGAGCAGGATGTTTGACGCTGTAAGTCCGGCGGTCAAAACACTAAGTAAAATCAGAATTGAGCACATCAATGCACAGTCTCTCCTCGGACACTTTGACGAAATTGAATTATTAATTAAGGAGAGAAATATCGATATCCTGTGCATTAGTGAAACTTGGCTTCACCAAGAAATATCAAGCAGTTTCATCAGCATTCCAAACTTTCATATTTACAGATGTGATGCAGGACGTGGAGGTGGAGTCTGCATATATGTAAGAGATACCCTTAAATCAAATAAGATTTCCTCTACAGCTGTAAATGATACAGCAGTAGAGGACATCTGGGTAACCGTACAAAGTAATATACACCCTTCCATCCTCGTCGGCATAATCTATAGACACCCACATGCTACAGCAGAATCTTTTGAGTATCTTGAAAATATTTTCAGAGAAATGTCATTAAAAAGAAAACCCCTATTCATCCTAGGTGACTTAAATGACGAATCTAAACAAAACAAATGCAAAACTAACTGGGATAATAAATAAAAATAAATTAAAACAACTTGTAAACAAGCCTACAAGGATAACAGTAACTAACCTCTTCTATATTAGATGTCATAATAACAAACAGTCCCGATATTATTCTTCACACAGATGTTATCCCATGCCCAATTGCAGATCACGAGCTTTTAACCCTTGATCTTAAAATATAGAAAAACCAAAGCGACAACCAGTCACCACAAAACTTCTCGTGATCTAACCCATTTACGATCCTAAATCACTCTGCGAACATATAGCTAACGAATCATCGCTATTAGATATTTTAACAACAGATAATGTTGACAGACAATTGCCACTTTTAACAGAAGTGATAAAGAATAGCATAAACGCCTCCGCACCCATTAAAACTAAAACAGTAAAACGTCCTCCCGCTCCCTGGATAGATGACAACATCAAGAGAGCCATAAATGATAAGA
>NW_020871059.1:206695-211695 GCF_003789085.1 Penaeus vannamei
CACACACACACACATGTATATGTATAAATGCGTGTGTGTGTGCGTGCGTGTGAGTGTGCGTGCGTGTGTGTGTGTGTGTGCGTGTTGTGTGTGTGTGTGTGTGTGTGTGTGTGTGTGCAAATGTTTATTCATACACACACTCACACAGAAAAGATTGTCATGAACCACAAAAAGCCGAACATTTCCAGAACTACGGAAGCACCGCTTCAGAATACCAACAAGACAAAACCACTAACCGGAAAAAGTTGATTACAGACTAAACACTGTAACAAAACACGAGCTTTATTTCCATATATATTTTTTCTTCTTTCTCTTATACACTCCAGCGGTCTCTACATATATATTTTTGCTTCTTCTCTCTTATTCACTCCAGCTGTCTTTACATATACATTTTTGCCCCTGTCTCTTATTCACTCCAGCGGTCTTTATACAAAAAGAACTATAAAATGATATAAATATTGGTAAGGAAGAATATCCGAAACGTGGAGGGGTGAATTTAGAGATGAGCAGCGGAGAAATTGACTTAAAAGACGAAGGAATTACTACGAAGAATTCCTTACGACAAGAAAAAGACACGGAAAGTAAAAGAAAATTGATTACAGGAGCCATTAGCATTACACAGTATACAAATGTTAACAATGATAGCTATATTGATGATAATGATAATGGTGGTAATGATATTGATAATAACAGTATTCATAATGACAATGGCATTAATATGATAGAAATAATAATAATAATGGCAAAAATAATTAGAAGAATCATAGCAATACTAAGGATGAAAATAATACCTTGAGTAAAAAGAAAAAAAAATATATGTATATATATATATATATATATATATATTATATATATATATATATATATATATATTTATATATATAACATTATATGATTTAGATATAATGATAATGATAATAAATTGATAATAATGAGGATGATAATTATGATGATAATAATAAAGAAATAACAGTAATGATGATGATGGGCAATAATGATAATCGATAATTATAATAAAAATAATGATTCTAATGCTTATAAAATGGATAACAATAATAATGATAACAAGGATGATGATAATGATAATAATAATAACACTAATCATTGTAATAATGATAATAGATACATCGATGATAATAACAATGATACGACTACTACTGCTAATGATGATATATTGATGATAGTAATAATAGTAATAATGAAGATAATAATAATAATGATAATAATAACAATAATAATAATAATAATAATAATAATAATAATAATAATAATAATAATAATAATGGTGATAATAATAATGATATTAATAAAAACGATGATAACAATAACGATGATAATAATAACAATAACAAAACTTATTATGAAAATAACGAATTTATAGAAATGACAAATAAATTTGTTATTATTACCATTGTTATTATTATGATTATTATCTTCTATTCCTGCTATTATTATTTTCATCATTATTATTTTTATCACCGTTACAATGATTGCAGTTACAAAGATTATAATCATGGCATTATATATATTTTTGAATTATTTTCCATTATTATCATTATCATTATTGTTGTTGTTATCATCATTATTATCCTGCGCATTCCAAGTTTATCAAAGCGTTTACTCTGGAAACTAGCTGTATCTTATAAATATTTTAGAATTGATTAATTACTTCCTTTTTAGATTTCTATATGCATTTGCACGCACGCGTATGTTCAGGGTAGGATGCATATTTCTATAGGCCTGCGTTTGCTGAAGCTTTGTTCTATGTATTCTTTCTCTTTTCCGCTATCTTTTCCTCAAATTTTGTGCACAAACGAAAATTCAAACAAAATAATGCCTGCTTTCTTTAACTCTCAAGATATCTGATAGCACAGCATAATTTTTCAACTTCACTAATCAAGAACAACTCCTGACATAAATCGCAAAGCAGACTACCAACGAGGTTCTTTCTTTTATGCTCTTAGTCTTTTAGGTGTTCCAAACTACGTTTTGTTGTTCTTGTTTTGTTTTTGTGAAGACATACTGGATTCACTTTTCATTTAAAACAGCTATTGACACTCGTTGTTTCGCTTCTCGGGAATACAGTAGTTTGCCTGTATCACAAAAAATGCGTAATTACAGGCCTGTCAACCGCAGTTGTCTAGCGAAAGCCTTTTCTCCGCGTGCGCACATACCACGTAAAAAAAAGAGTGCTGCCAAATTAAAGGTCATTGATACCAACACTACCGAAGGGGTTTACATTGGGGTTGCTGTTGCGTACTCCAGTGCAGAATGAGTCTCAAAGTCAGCCATAGCAGGCCTTAAAGTTACTAACAGTGCTGGCGAGCCAGAACAGTTTCATGCGCAGTGAAAGAGGAAGGAGGGAAGAAAAATAAAATTCCAGATACCCAGTTGTTAGAAAATACACCAGTCCGTGAACAGCAGCTCTTGATAAAGTACTTATGTGATGATTATGATTGATGAATTGATATGATAATGATGAATGGTAGTATACCAAGACGAGACTAATTGATATTAAAATGGTCCTTTTATCGTAGGACTGTTAAACCTAGAAAAACAAGGTCTTTATCTACGTTCGGCTGTGCATATCCCAAAGTACGAATGTACAAATCACAGCAAGTAACAATAAGTGAAAATAAGAACATTATATATTGCTGCAGAACGCCCTTGGTCCTTGAATCCTCGCTAACAGACAAAGCATTACAATAATACTTCCCAGTCGAAGGTTATACCCTCCTTTTATTCCTCCTGTGTGTGTTTATCTGTGTAAGATAGATAGATGACAGATAGACAAATTAATATATAGATAGGGTGTGGAGATGAATGAATAGATAGATAGGTGTGCAGATGAATGAATAGATAGATAAGAGGACAGATAGACAGTTAGCTATACGGATTTAGCAGACAAGGGGAAAACAACAAAAGAAAAGAAAAGAAAAATGTAATTAGAATATGTGGAATGAGGAATGGTATTACATTCTGCTCTTCCATTTTCCCCCGACGAGGTTCCTTGTTCTCTCGAGCCAAGGAACAAGGCAAGCGAAGGGAGATCCCCTCAGCGAGTCGTCCAGAAGAACAATATGATCTGGACGACATTCACGGAGGTGGAGACGACTGCAATTTCCGGTGCACTGCAGCCATAAGAAGCGCCCCAATGCATGCGTGATTCCCCTGAACATTACGGTCAAAGGAGAGGAGTAGCGGGCGCTCCGGCTTTGATCTGAAGAGAATGAGGATGTACTTTTTTATGGTCCCCCTCTTCAAGAAATTTTGGAAATGAACCGACGATTTTAAGTATTTCTTTCTTCATTTCTTAACATCTGTAGGGTGTAGAAGGATATTCGTTTATGACCGAATGTGTACGTGAGTATAACAGGGAAGACGCCAGAGCAACCGATGTGTTTACAGGAAGATCATAGAACATCTTCATTTTGTTAATAGCGTCTATAAATTTAATTAGGAGACAGCCTTGCTTGTGACTGGCAACTTCCATATTAAGAAAGATGAAGATATCCAGAAATATCCCAGTTTTGTGAATACAGGAATCACTCGGGCAATTGCACTATGTATTACGCGTGTAATTGCATTAGTAGTTCAGTTGTTGTAGTTATCAGAGGGGAATGTTTCTGCTTCAAGGCGCTGTTGTATTCATGGAACTGCAAGTTAAAGGAGGTTCTTGAGTGCAAGGCTCTTAATGAAGTCTCGCTCAACTGCAGTATTTCTCTATTGTAAATGTTGTGTCTCGCTCTGCGCTGTTATTATTCGAAAATGCTATTTAATGCTTCAG
Source organism: Penaeus vannamei (assembly GCF_003789085.1). Taxonomy (NCBI): domain Eukaryota; kingdom Metazoa; phylum Arthropoda; class Malacostraca; order Decapoda; family Penaeidae; genus Penaeus; species Penaeus vannamei. The sequence continues at coordinate 210,483 of NW_020871059.1, forward strand.
ACAAAGAAACATAAGGAACTTTGATTAAGGAAGTTTTCACATTAACTCGACTCATAATGCCGCTTGAAGAACCACTGATGAAGCAACTTCAAGAAATATATAATCTTAATTCCCTAATGTGTTCATAATTACGAGGTCTGTTTACCTGATTCCTACCCGTGTCTGTTATCTTGTTCGCCTCTCTCTTTCTCTCCCTCTCTCTCTCTCTCCTCTCCATCTCTCCTCTCCTTCTCTCCTTATCTCCCTCCCTCCTTTCCTCCCTCTCCCTCTCTGTCTTTGTCTTTCTGTCTGTCTGTCTGTCTCTCTCTCTCTCTCTCTCTCTCTCTCTCTCTCTCTCTCTCTCTCTCTCTCTCTCTCTCTCTCTCTCTATCTCTATCTCTCTCTCTATCTATCTATCTTCGAGTCTCAATATTTCTTTATACTATTCAAGCAAACGCACAATCAAAATCTACATGCTCCTTTGGCTTAAGTCAATTGATCACGAGACCGCAACACACGCCCAGAGTTAATAAAGGGAGATGTATTTTCCGCTGACCGCTGCGCGTCCGATAAGAATTAGGGGAAATGTTCAAGTGCTTCCCCTCGCTCTGTCCGAAGCCGAAAAGAAGGCAAGCGCGTGAAGACAACTAGCCAGAATTTTCCGGAGCCGCTACGTTTTTTTCCTAAGCCGATCATTCGGCTGTGAGAAAGAGACACAGGAAACAAAGAGATTATTTTCTTTCGAACTATTTGCATATTCTGCATCTCTTGAATATGCATGAAGTGGTTGGAGAAACTTATTTCATATTTCCTCTAACAGGAGGAACATTAATGCATGTGTGCATGCTTCATATATATATATATATATATATATTATATATATATATATATATATATATATATATATATATATATATATATATATATATATATATATATATATATGTGTGTGTGTGTGTGTGTGTGTGTGTGTGTGTGTGTGTGTATGTGTGTGTGTGTGTGTGTGTGTGTGTGTGTGTGGTGTGTGTGTGTGTGTGTGTGTGTGTGTGTGTGTGTGTGTGTGTGTGTGTGTGTATAAACACACACACGCACATTTATAAAGGGGTGCAAACTTTTATTTTATGCAATTAAGAAAACGATAAGGTGCGTATTAATGGCCAAAACTTGTCAATTGCCTATTCTGATTCATACTCTGGGAGACGCATCTGGAAAGCCACAGGGTAATAACTTGGCG
>NW_020871059.1:216695-221695 GCF_003789085.1 Penaeus vannamei
GATGATACTTTCAGTGCCAGCAACCCGTGCAACTCGTAAAGGGAATAAAGTACTTTACTATAAATAGAGCGGGCAAAGAACGCCCTCACTAAATATCATAAATATACGGGGCGTGTCCATTTACTTTTTGGTCATCCGAAAACAACGAAACTATTTTACTTTCATGATATGAACTGTTTCGATAATCTGATCTGATCGTTTTCCAGTATCCTTTCCACCAGACGCATGGCCTTGCAAACAGGAACACACAACCATACTGTCGAGAAAGTTCCTTTAATCACAATTATCCCTTTCCTTCCTGAAACAATCATGTGATTGACGATTTTTTTTTCTTTCTTTTTTTATCGCATGCAATTTTGGAAAATCTGCCTTCGCAATTTGGATAATCGATTAAATTCGGGCAAATTACAATGCAGTTTTTCTTTCCCTTTCGCATAATGAAAGAGTTATTTTCTGGTCTTTACAGGAGTCTTCCTCAATACATGTCACTCGTCTCATTTTTCATTTCAGACAGAGGAAAAACTGAACTTCTGCAGTTATGAATGCAATTGCAATCAGGTATGATTGCAAAAGAATGATTTTTCATATATTAGAAATAATAAGTGTGAAACATATTCTTGATATTTCATACAAATATTCATCCTTAACAATACAGTCTAACAATGCATATTAGTCTTTCCTCCTCCGCTATTCTATTCACAGAATAACAATGGACATCTCTGGAAAGGAAGACGTCATAAAAACATGTACAAGCACGTGCATGATTGTGGGTGTGTGAGTGTGTCTACACACACACACACACATATATATATATATATATATATATATATATATATATATATATATATATATATATAATATATATATATATATATATATATAATATATATATATATATATATATATATATTATATAACATCTGTATACGAATATAAATAAAAAGGTATGAATTTTTATATATACATATGTATATTTATCATACATGTTTGTTTTCTTTATTGGTTTGCAATATCTTAATCATGATACAGACAAGCGCCTGGAACATCGTTGGGAATTGTTCCTTACGGTCCATCTAGTTTATGAAAACTACCATGAATAAACTTACCCCGTGAAGGATTAAGTGCGACCGCCTCTTGGCCAGACTCTTTAGTATATCTGTATTATATAGCACCGTTTTAAAAAAGAAAAACATGGTGGTATTTCAGTCGTGCTTCGCGTGTAAAAATCCGTAGAAAGGAGACGTCCCGGATGCATGAAATGGTACTACTACTACCACTACTACTAGTAATGGCAGGAATATTGTTTATTATTACGAGAACTAAGAGAAGTAAAAATACGGTGATATTTATTGTGGTGGTGATGAGGATGAGGATTTTGATGATTTTGACGATAATTATTAAAGTGATAGTGTTAATAGTAATGGTAACAGAAACCTAACAGCAATGATTATATCCACAATGATTATAGTAATAATAGTAGTAAAAGGAACAGTGACAATTATAATTATAAAAACAATATTTAATTATCATAATAATATTAATTGTAATGATGGTAATTGTATTGATAATAACAATGATGATGATAATAATGATAATGATAATAACTATAATTATCATAATTTCTAATCATAGGAGTATTATTGATGAAAACATTTATGAAAATAATATAAAATGATAATAAAAAAGATAATAATGAAACCTTTAGTAATGACGACAAAGCAATGGTAACAATAATGATGATAATAATGATAATAAAGGACATAATGAATTCATATGATTTTGATAATGATGAGTAATAAACATGACGATGATTAACATGATTGCCATCATTATCATCATAATCACAATTCATAAAATTGATATTAGCAGCACCATGAGAATAAATATTATCTTAACTATCCCAGCAATATAAATAGTAGTATTAGTAGTACTCCTGCTAGTAGTAGTAGTATTAACAATAATAGTAGTAGTATTGACAATGATGATGATGATAAATTGATAGTATTGATAATAGTTAATAATATTTGATGATTCCTATTCCTATTCTTAAAATCAACATAATAAAACCCGTCCTGTGTATAAATTTAATTGTTCTCTTTTCCTTGATTTCTCTTTTACTCTTTCTCCTCCCTCTCATTACCCTTCCCTTCTGATGTCAGTAACAAAAGTTGGTCGTAGTATTAATATCACTATTTTGATATCATCTTTATTCAGGTCATTTGCTATCAAAATAAAGGAAAGTAAAAGAGGTTTAGGAATCAATTATATAGGATTTTAGTGTTTCCCCGACAGGTCTGTAAGACTCTACCGGGAGGAGAGTCTTTAGAATTTCTGGGAAACAATAACAGGAGACGAAAATTAAAAGTCTTTATTTTTGTTTTCGTGTTTGAAATGAAGTACCTGCGTTTGCTGCCTTTCCCTTCCATGTGTGCTTGTGTAGCTGAAATATACCTTAAACATAAATGAAAAAACTATTACATTTGTCTATTCAGAGATTGTGCTTCGTTAACAGCAGAGTACTTTCTCTCAAACCTCTGTGCTCGTCTGTTTAAATTAAGTTCCTTTGTGAGCTCGATAATAGGACGCATTTTTAGAAGATTAGGGGCTTTGTCAGAGCCTCCTGAGTCTTGTGGTCTGTCGTGGTTTGCAGATCGCGCCACCACTGCTCCCGCCTGTCATTTGCGGTGTTTATATATATATATATATATATATATATATATATATATATATATATATATATATATATATATATATATATATATATATATATATATATATATATATATATATATACTCTCTCTCTTTCTCTGTCTCTGTCTTTGTCTCTGCCTGTCTGTCTCTCTCTCTCTCTCTTCCTCCTTCCTCCCTTCTCCCATCCTTCTCCTCTCTTTCTCTTTCATTTACTCTCTCTAACTTTCCCTAACTCTCTCTCTCTCTCTGTTCTTTTTATGCCAAGGAATTTATATATTATTCCCTTCATTTATCAGGTTAAAGAAGTATCGCAATAACTTCTATTTTAATACCTATCAGGATTTCCGTTTGAACTTTTACGATATAATCCAATTTACAAAGCATTTGAAAGTCTGAATGGGACGTGTAAATGGAATGCCATTGTTGCTATTTATATCATTCCACAAACTCACATATCTGCAATTAAACTGTCTCTGGAAATGAGATGTACTCTGCGTGGGAGGTCAAAGGGCAGCTGGGTTCTGCTGCGTTGCCTTCGTCGTGGCTGCTGCTTGAGCGTCGCCAGGTGAGGGACGGCCAGTACAGCTTCTTCATACTTTTAGAAGTCTATTGTGTGTAAAACCTTTTCTCTTATTTCAAACCTCATATTAATCTCGTTTGAATAAGCTGAATACAGAGAGAGAGAGAAAAAAAAAGAGAAAGGACGTGTTTCATTATATCAGTAATAAGAATAAGAACATGAATAATCACCAACTATTATCAGTTACATCAATTTATCATCATCATTGTTAATACTACTACTACTGTTCTTATTACTATTACTGATAGTAGTACTGCTTATATTACTAATACTTATATTGCTGGAAATATTTAACATGATAATTATTCTCATGCTGCTACTAATATCAGTGATATGAAGTATGATTATGATGATAAAGATGACAATAATGTTAATAACCGTCATGATTATTATTCATCATTATCACAATCATATGAATTCATTATTTCCTTTATCATCATTATCATTATTATTGTTACCATTGCTTTGTCCTCATTACTGAAGGTTTCATTACTGTTACCTTTATTATCATTTCCTATGTTATCATATCAATAATACTCCTATAATTAGAAATAATGATAATTATAGATTTTATGATTCTTTATTATTACTACCAAAATTATGATATGATTATTATTGTCATTATTATCATCATCATCATTGTTATTATCAATACAATTACCATCATTATCATTACTATTAATATTTTTATTATGATGATTATAATTAAATAATGTTATTATAATTATCACTTCCATTGTTATTTTTACTGCTATTACATTATATCGCTCTTATCATTATTATTATAGTTATCACTCTCATTGTTATTTTACTACTATTATCATTATATCGTTATTATTATTATTGTTATTATCATTATCCTTATTAACATTTTGTTTTTGTTATTACTGTTGGTATTATAAAATTTATTATTATGATAATTATTGATATAATCATTACTGTTATTTTTCTATTACCATTATTATTAACACTATCACTTTAATCATTATCGTCACCTTCATCAAAATCATCCTCATCATCACCACAATAAACATCACCATCACCGTATTTTTACTCTATTAGTTCTCGTATAAATAAACAATATTCCTGCCATTACTAGTAGTAGTGGTAGTAGTAGTACCATTTTATGTATCCGGGACGTCTCGTTTCTACGGTTTCGCGAAGCACGACTAAAATGCCACCATATTTTTCTTTTTAAAACGGTGCTATATATTACAGATATACTAAAGAGTTTGGCCAAGAGGCGGTCGCACTTAATCCTTCACGGGATAAGTTTATTTATGGTAGTTTTCATTAATTAGATGGACTGTAAGGAACAATTCCCAACGTTGTTCCAGGCCCTTGCCTGTATAATGATTCAGATATTGCGAACCAATAAAGAAAACAAACATATATGTATATATATATTATATATATTATATATATATATATATATATATATATATATATATATATATATATATATATATATATATATATTATATATATATATATATATAAATTCATACCTTTTAATTTGTATTCATATACAGATGTTATATAGCATGTATACATATATGTAAATGTGTGTATATATATATATATATATATATATATACACACTCACACCCACAATCATGCACGTGCTTGTACATGTTTTTATGACGTCTTCCTTTCCAGAGATGTCCATTGTTATTCTGTGAATAGAATAGCGGAGGAGGAAAGACTAATATGCATTGTTAGACTGTAC
>NW_020871059.1:229195-234195 GCF_003789085.1 Penaeus vannamei
GCACAGCAAACAGCAACGATTTCTACAATAACTTGCAATATAAGAGAATAAGATCTGGTCAGACTCCTCAGGACTTGCTTCTAGAGGTAGAAGGAATTGCATATACCGGATTGCACGAGTATTCCGCTGAAATAGGTGACCCTGTAGCGCTAATATTTTTTATGAACGGACTGCCGGCAGACATCGCAGATTTATTGATAGCTTATGAGGAGTTACCACTCCACGAAATAGTAGCAAAGGCAAACAACCTTTTCACATCACGAACGTCGCAAATACCCCAGTGCAGCACACGTGAACCCCTGCCTATCGCCGCGACATAATACCCTGTGATGCTTCTACCACCGGGCACGGGGACATTCAACTAGTGAATGCAGAGAACAACTGTCAGGTAAGGTATGTTGGTACTGTCACAGACCCAATCATAAAGGCCGGACGTATCCCCTTTGGGGAAGGCCAGAAAGTCTATGTCTCATGCTTCTCTGGCTAATGCGACGAAGAGGCATACTCGCCGAGAGAGGAAAGAGCATGGTCTAGGAGAGGTTGTTTGTCAGGAAGGACGATTGTCACTATGAACGTAGAAGGGAGAAATTCGAAATACTTCATTGGCACCGGAAGCGCCGCCTCACTTATCAAATGGTCAACTCTGAGGTCACATTTTAATGACAAGCGAGGAAAGAAAGGTCATTCATAGGAACCAATGTTATGCTGTTAGACATGCTTGAAGAAAGGGACCTTGATGCTCGCATGTCCCCGTGATGGAGAGTAATGTAAAGATTTTTCGTGGCTAATTCCTACCCTTTTCCGGGAGAACTGTTGATAGGGGTAGACTTCCTGAGGCGATCCGAGTTCTCATTTCATCGCAGTATGTCACACGAAAATTCTAGGTTGGTAATTGATAACGAGTGCCTAAAAGTAACTTACATAGATGAGCCGTCGTTCAGTGCAGCTTTTGTTCGCGTAAAATCACCTGTACAAACTACCGGTATCAGAAATTTGTTTCGACCCCCGACGTCATACACGAAAGTTAAACGTATGATTTTGCCGCCTTGGACAGGAAAGTTCAGAGCGTCACGATCGGACTGCGCCTTTCTGGTAGAAGGTTCTATGACTAATACCCTTGTTCCTCGAGCCGTAGTAAGGGCAGAATGCAAACACCCCCCCGTATGGATAGTGAACCCATTTGACAAGAATTTAAAGTTGCGGGCGGGACAGATAATAAGTAAAGTAGAGGAACTGTGTGATCCATGTAATGTAAATCAGATAGCTTCCATCGACGTCAATATAATCGAAGATGGCCCACAATCAAATTCGTCCATGCAATTACTCTATTTTCCGTCTGTCTGTATTAATGTCTCACAAGGGTCTTTTTGACAGATAAAAGTGACATAGGCATTATCCCAGGGATATACCATTATATTCCCACTGGTGACGCTGTGCCCATAATCACCAGACTATGGCAACTACCACAGACAGCTAAAGAAGTTATAAAAGATTAATGTCAAAAGATGTTAAGAGTAACATAATATAACTATCCACTTCACCTTGGATGGCTTCCTTTGTTTTAGTCAGAAAGATAACAGCTTCAGACTCCTATCCTCTTCTCTGTATGAACGAAATGATTGACAGACTTTGGCGTAATACTTATTTCAGGGTACTCGACGCACGTTCCGCATTTTGGTACCAAAGAATGATTAATTTCATAGTGTCGCCATTTCTGGGCAGGCACACTATGGTGTATTTGGACGTGGTTGTATATTCATGTAATTTCAAAGAACATCTGAAACACTTGGAAGAAACGTTGCAGTTGGTCTAAGACGCAGGATTTAAAGTGAACCTCGGTAAATGTCAGTTTGCGATGAAACAGCTAAAACTACTCGGGTTCATTACATCAGAATACAGCGTTAAACCAGAGCTCGAGAAAGCAACTGGCATCGTTAATATGTCAACGCCACGCAACGTAAGGGACGTGAGATTTCTCGGCGAAAGTGTTTTTTCCCGCCGTCACATCGCGACGACTCCATTAACAAGGAAAGATAAAGGCTTTTCACTGGGAAGAAGATCAAGCAAAGTTGTCATAGTATGTTCAGAGTTATTAAACTTATACAACGATGATGCCGGTCTTATGAAACGTATCGACGGCCAGCCGCACGCCGTTGCGTATTTGAGCCATAAATTGAAAAGACGCGAGGTTAGATACAGTGCCTCGGATACCGAAGTGCTCCCCATCGTAGAAAGCGTCCACGCATTCAATGCATATATTAATGGGAAAAAGCTTCAAAGTCTTCACCGTCACCGACCGCTCACTTACATATTTAAGCGTTCCACGAAAGTGACTAGGATGTCCAAGTGGAGTCACAAAATCCCTTGTATGATTACAAGATCATTTACAAACCAGGCGCTGCACATCACGCCCCTGATCTTTTTTCACGCGCAGTAGCTGCAATAGACCTAATGTCTATCAATCCTGATCAGTTCAGAGCGATGCAGTTGGAAGATCCACTGTGCAGGGAGATAGTAGAGTACGTGGAAGGAAATGCATTGCCACGTGTCAAAATACCCGCATCCCCCAACCAGTTCCAAGTCAAAGATGGCGTGCTTTATTATGTGCGGGAATTACCGACAGGACTCGTCAGCCAGCTCGTTTTACCGCCGAAAGTAAGGTCAGCAGCGATGAAAATCGTGCATAGCAATAGTACTAGATATATTTAGAATGTAGAAGAAATTACTTGATTTCTATTGATTTCCGAATGCGTTTCAATTTTCCAGAAAGTGTGTACAATCGTGCACCACGTGTCAGTGCCGCAAATTGGTTTGGCATGAACCCACCCCTTTAGCTGACAACCCTCTTGCAACGAAACCTTTCGAACGCGTTTCCGTCGACCTTATTGACCTGCTGACGGCTAATAACGGTGACAGATATGTTATGACCATCATAGATGAGCTAACTAGATTCGTGCAACTCGTACCAATGCCAAGTAAAAATGCTCACGCTGTTGCAGACGCTCTGATATCTAAATTATATCACATTTTTTGTCCCTCAGAAACGCTTCTATCCGACAACGGGAGTGAATTCACTAGCAAATATTTCCGGGAAGTTTGTTGTTTGAAACGAAAACGCAGTACACGACACAGTATAATCCAGCATCTAACGGCCTTATAGAATGATGTAACTGAGTGATCAAAGACTGCCTCGCAGCCTTATGCAAAGATTCACCCTATACTTGGAATACGGCCCTTGATAACGTTCGGTTAGCTTTGAACACCGCTTTTATCATTACAAATTTCTCTTATTTGTTGTATGTGGAATATTATCCAATTCATCTTTCTGTGTAGCGAATAGTTTACATTTTTCCCTTCTCATATATCTTACAATTCACTTAATAATCATAATTATGAGTGAGAAACGAATAACAATAAAATATCTATCTAAACCAATGAACATTGAAAACCTACCTCTGGAGATAGCCTTAAAGAGACGTGACAATAACAGTAATATTTTTTTATTTTATAAAATTAAGGAATGCTCAACTCCTTGGTGGCAGCTACCAAATTAAATAAGTCATCCCTACCAATCATTGGCCTTTAAAATCACTACAGCAAGGCCTCCTCCTCGGATGGTATTCGCAGCGGCCTTATGGTGCGCAATACCAGCATTCCTTGCCTTTTCTTTTTTGTATCACTAAGGAATTATGTTTTATCTTTCAGTACTATTTTCTAAGGTCTATATATGCGATATTTTCCTACAAGTCAAGTATTTTAACACTTTTTTCGTAGTATGGACTCCATCATTGATAATTATTCGCTTTCACTCTGAATAAAGTAAGCAGTATGATGTATGTGTTATAACCACGTTTTTATTGATTTTTTATGCGTTTTTTAGATAATCATATAAACTACCCTAGTTTACATCTAAGGTCTATATTATTACTGCATGAGCAAGATATAGCTTTCAATTTCTCTGTTCAGTGTGAATTTATAAGTTCGTAGTCACATCATATATGCATTCCTGTTATTTTTTTGGGAGTCTTATTTGTTTAATATCATTGGTTCAAGTCCTGTAAAAAGCTTTTTTTTCTTTTTCCTTCTTTCATTTCTTTCAAAGTAAGGTTCAGTATTTTATGTTATATCAAGATTATTTTCATCAGTATTCATTTCATATTGATGTTTAAAGAAATAGTGTGGTATAGGATATAGAAAGTTTGATGTTCCGTATTTATTTACCGAAATAAATATATCCAGTATATACAAGGTGGTAGACGAGGATCACCTAGACGTAGATGCGTTCAGTGTGATATTCCTCAAAACAGGAAGTCCGATAGAGAGAAACATCACACGCTGAACACATCACCTTGGTCATCCTCCTCACACCCACGACAACAGAGTCGACACCTGTGGTATCGCCCGTGAGACGTGGAGATCTGGCAGTGAATACCCTAAAGTGGCTGCGCAATGAGTGGAGAACGGGAGCGGGACCGTGACCTGACCTCTCTACCGCGGCGACTCCCACGCTGCATGAGACCTGCGAGCGTCTTCCAGGTCATGTATATATATGTATGTGTATATGTATTTGCATATAAATATACACACACACATACATATTCATATACGCAGGCGAATAGTATTGCTGCATACACATGCTCATTCACGCCGCGGCTGACATGTTTCGTGAGTTGCTGGCCGATTATCGACGTAATTTTGCAGGCGCTTATCTCTGAAACCCGGGAAACGCTTGTGATATATAAGGAAAATAATCATCATAAAACTAGTTCACCAATGTTTCAGTGGAAAAAATATTTTGCCGTAGTTAAAAAAAAAAGATCATGACATGGTCATACATGCCACCGGAAAATGGGACTATAGCACTATCGCATGTAATGTACATGCCACCCGGAATTCGGTCCAGTCATGGCATAACATGTACTTACATACCCTCAGGCGGCAAAGGGTTAACACCACCAAGACTAGATTAGAGATATGCTTTGTAATTCAACATTCAACAT
>NW_020871059.1:244195-246695 GCF_003789085.1 Penaeus vannamei
ATTAATTATATTGCTTCCAAACTTTGCAATTGTTTTATATATGTCTAATTCTTATTTTTCTCCTTGGACGTGTCTCGAATAAGTTGATTTTTAAGATATATATTAATATTATCGTTTTTATTGTTATTATTATCATTAATATCATTATTTGATTTTTATTATCATGACCATTATTATTATCATCACTGTTTTCATCATTTTACTATCATTATTATTACTTTTATTATAATCATAATTATTAGTAGTACTAACATTTTGTTATTATAATGTTATTTTTATTATTACTATTCTTATTATCATCAGTATTATTCTATTATTACTATTATCATCATTATCACCATCATTATTATCATTATTCTTTTTTACGATGATGATTATTATTGTTGTTGTTATTATTATTTTCCCTATCATCTTAGTATGATAATTATTATTATCATTATCATAATTGTTGCTGTTGTTATTGTTACCATTACTATTTTTCTTCTCTCAATCATTATTATCTTTATCATCAATATTATTACTATTTTCATTATCATTAATATTATTATTATTATCATCCTCATTATCATCATCATCTTTATTGATAATTGTTATCAATATTATTATTACTTATCCATGTTTATAACTTTTAATGAAAAAGAGCAATCATAGTGAAACGCCGGTAAATAATTTTTAAGTTAGAGAGGAAGGTGGGTGGGAGGTGAGTGACCTGTTTCACTTCATGTATTGATATATTGAAATCTGCATTTATATCAAATGCAGCTATATGCAAGGTAGTAATTAATCGGTACAAAGGCTGTGATCATGACCTTATCCTTTCCAGATTTGCAAAGCAGAAACGAAAGCATAATCATATACATCTGAATCTAGTATTGGAGAACACATAACTTCCTTTAATGAATTATACTGGAAATCTCTGGAAATCCCTTTCACAGCTACACGATATCAAGGTAATCATACAGTTAAAACATTTTTTTTCCAAAGCATTACAATAAATATATCTTTTATCTATATCAAAAAAATGAAAAAAAAAAAACAAAGTCGACATTGTGAGATGACCAGAGATGAAGGAGGATGGGGGAGATGAAGCGTCGCGAAAGACATAAAGCAAGAAAGTGTAATATCAGCATAGTGCACTTTGCTGATGACTCCACAGGTCGAGGCTGGGACCGGCATAAAAAATTATACTCAAGCTATCAATAGCAAGGGGATGCTGTTGCCATGCTTTTCATTGCTGTGAGAGCATACGGATCGGAAGCTGACATGCACACTTTAGTTTCCTCTTTGTCAATAAGGAGACAGTCACTCTTCCTACATTTAAATGCTTGTGCAATGCATATTTTTGAAAGGCATTCGAGATCTACTCACACAGGTCTAACAATCGGTGATGACGTCATCAGACACCCATCATGCTCTCACATCATCTGTCGTTCTTGTGGTGTATGCTTTTTCATGAGCGTTTCTTAGGATAGCAGAATTTTAAAAGTCAACAGGTGATAAATGGGTTGAATGGGTGAGGGTGTATTCAAGGAACTTGTAATTACGTAATACCATGTATTTTCAATGGCCTCCAAGGAAAAAAATTGAAAACCCTTTCAAAAGGTAACATTTTATCATACCAAATTTCAGATAAAGAGATATAATGAGGAGAAAAAATTGAATTTGGTAAGATACAATATAGGAAAAAAACAATTTCATATGGTTAGATTAGTACATACAATAATATTATATATACATATTAACAAATTAGTTTGGAGTGAAAAGTGATAAAACATTTATTAGTCGTAGAGAACAATAATTCTTCTCGAATATCAATTGCTATCAGGAAAAGCGGGCGGGATTCGATTATGCGATCGTAACGCATTCACCAGCCGTCACTTACGATTGGGTTTACCAGTGATGGTAAAGTGGGATTCACGAAGAGATGTTAACTCGTTTCGACACTTACAATCGTAAGTCGACTCATTCTAATGGACGCCAACAGAGGGCTTTAGTAAAACAATTCTACCAGTCAGCGAGCCCCATGCATAATCTCTTAGGTTCTGTAAAGCAATCTCACCAATCAGCGATCCCCATACATAATCTCCTAGGTTCTTCCTGCCAGTCACGTAACATGTAAACAAAACTAAACACGGCGAGATTTTTAAAATCGCTATCACAGCTAAAACAACATTTAAGCATATGCATAAAGAAATAATAGATTTAATCAATTATATCCATCATGCGGGAGGTTAAAAGTATAATCTCCGGAGTGTAAGAGAATTGAAAGTACGATTTGTATTACTGTCGCGCATTTTGCCATCATACAAAACCCTGAAATATCATCATCAACAAGACGGATTATAGAAGCCAAAACAAAGAATAGGAAATTGGTCATCGTTAAATGACGCCTACAGGTTATCACTTTCGCCATTTCCCAATACGTGAGTTTTGAATTTTAAACATTATATATATATATATATATATATATATATATATATATATATATATATATATATAA
>NW_020871059.1:266695-271695 GCF_003789085.1 Penaeus vannamei
TAATAATAAGGATATCTTGAAATTATGGTATATATTTTAATGAAATATTATATATATATATATATATATATATATATATATATATATGTGTATGTGTATGTGTATGTGTGTGTGTGTGTGTGTGTGTGTGTGTGTGTGTGGTATGATATATATATATATATATATATATATATATATTCATTATATATTATTTGGTCTAGTTTCAGTGCTATTTTTTAAATTTCCTGGAGCCATTGTTATGCAATCATTAAGTCTTTCCATTATCCACACTGTAATATAAGGGAATACCTTGTTATTTTCTACAGCAAGTAAATGAAAGTATTTGTAATGTTTAGGAAGTGACCTTACCCCATTGAGACAAAGTCCCAGTTACTCCGGCCACTCCATGGAAATCCACAAACTTCGCAGATGAACCAAACACCTTATCCCAGGGATTCTCCCCTAGACCCATAACCTATCGCCATGAACTTATGCTGCATGCGTCATTTTATTATTATTATTATTTATTTCTGATGTATTTGTTATGATATAGTTGTGCAGTACATGATGCTTGTATGTGAAAATTCTTCATGGGTAAAACATGATGCCCGAAAGGGAGAAAATGGATCACGATAAATGCCGTGCGGAGAATGTCTACAGCAATTGAGTGGGGGTGTGGGGTGTACGCCCTGATTTAGAAATATAACAATTGGATGGGGGTCTTAGGGTGAAGCTCTCAGTTCAGAATTATTTTTAAAGTCATATGATGATGTTTGTGGATATTGCAGGTAATACAAAATTAATTATAGAGTACCTTGATAGCCATGACTTTAGTATAAAATATAGAAAAATTAACCCCCAAAACAACATTCCTCTCGGATGTTTAGCTAAGGAAATATCCCTTTCACTGATCTATATAAATTGTATATACATTGTGATATGATTGTTGTGTTCTGTATTATATGCTACATGCTTTATAGCTAGTATTATGTTTATTTATTTCAGCCATAAGTCTGTTTGAATAGGACTCCAATCAGAGGGCTTAGCACCGCCCTCTGGATTCTCATTGATAAAAAGGTGTCATGACGGCTGAAGTGATGGCTTTGGTCTCATTGGGGTTGCGTCAGTGTACCGATACTTTTGAGTGTCAGAATTTGTGAAGGAAAATAACAAAATTTGCACATTTTACAGTATGGATAATTCCATAATGAAATATTATTTTTACTCTATATATAGATAGTTATGTATGTATGTATGTTTTTGTGTATAAATACATACATATATATGTACATATATATGTATACATATATATATCTATCTATATATATATATATATATATATATATCTATCTATACGAATGTATGGATATACATTTATATGTATGTATGTATATAGAATGGGTGGGTGTTTCACGCACAGGGTGATGTGAAGCGTTGGTGTGGTAGCCTAGTTAGTGTTAAGTGCATTGCATGCCTTCTCTCGCGAGAATGCGGCGGCAGTTATGCATAGCCCTGAAATGCGAGAGTGATGAAGATCTCCCAGATAATATCCGCTAATGACCTTAGATGCTGACACGGCAGATCATTTTAAATAATCAATCTCCCTGCTGACAGTTTAACTATTATAATTCAGGGTAAACGAAAAATTAAAAATCCTGCAGTGTGAAGATCTGACTTCAGTGCGTTGAGATATCAGTGGATTGCTATAAAAGGCTAAAAAAAATTCAGACTTCGTATATATAACCTTGTTATATAATATAATAGAAAAGGAATTATTAACAGGATTAGTAATGTTCTTGCCAATGTTTACACAGATTTACGAAAAAAAAATAGATTCATTACATATTTAAAAATGCTTATTTCAATAAGCACACCTCGACGCATAGGCGACTTCTAATATCAAGGGTGAGAAATATTTGAATCAGAAACATGCCTTCATACAATATATTTACCTACAAAAGGAAGTGTCAGGCTACAAACTGAGGTTGCGACAATAGATGGATGAATGATAACATTTTACCGAAAACATATGAATATCACTTTCTAACACTAGTGAATTGTTAATGGATATAAAATATTCTAATATTTATTCAGCGTTCTTGTATTCATATTCTGTTTTATATTACATTATATTAGAGACTTGTGAAATTGATATGTGTGTGTGTGTGTGTGTGTGTGTGTGTGTGTGTGTGTGTGTGTGTGTGTGTGTGTGTGTGTGTGTGTGTGTGTGTGTGTGTGAATAAATAAATAAATAAAGTATACACACACACACACACACAGAAAGGACTTTAAAAATGTCCGGTATTTCTACGAAAGCCAACGGCTCCTTAATAATAAAGGTTTCGAAAACGACTGCTCGTATACTCGTGCCCATGTCTTCTTCATAGTATTACTGCTCTTAAACGGGCCGATAAGCATTATATGTCAGTCAAATGATGTATCACACATTCAACGGAAGCTACATGTGGCACACTCTCTTTAGCACTAGTATTGTGGTCAAGTTATGCACATTTCCTTGCTGTACAAGTCTGAACATGCTTATATATTTACGATGGAGCAATAACGTGTTTTTTGCTAAAAGCTGCCTACACTAATCTCGTACAAAAGAGTTGACCCACATCCGGATTCCAATTCATTCATTCATTCATTCATGACTGAAACCTAGAAACACCCTCGATACCAGAATCTCGAGAGCTTATTCACACATTTTAAGCACTTTCGTGAAACGCAATGCATATTTTTTTTTACCGTTGTGTATTTATCTAATGCTTCCCATGCCGCACATGCCGGAAACGAGTTGCTTATCACCCAAATAACATCGCTCAGAATAGCGTTATATAAACGGTAATATTACTTTTTTTCTATTAATATCTGGGGTCTGGTTCAAATCATTCTAATTTCTGAAAAAAGAACACATACAATACTGCACAGAATATTCTTCGAATATTAAGATACTAATGATAATAAATGGCGATAAGAGCAAGATATAATTAATAATCTTATTCTCCTCTCATATCACAGGCCTACTGACAGACGAAGACCTTCCTAATTCTTTTCCATAATTTAGGACACCGTGCTAATCTCTGCCATATGCTGCTTGCAAACTTTTGAATTTCTCGTGCACTCACTACCTAACTAGCCTATTTTTACTACGTTTGCAGTATCTAGGGGTCCAGTCGCCATGCAGCTTGCTTATCTTCATAGCCCATGTCTATATAATTTTTCTCTTACAGTGTTATCAGCTTTACTTTGTTCTCTTACGCACATTGTCTATGTATAAAATTTCAAGGATTCTTCCCCCAAAGACAAAATGATGTTAGTTGAAAAAATACCACCAACTTGTAGTTCCAGAAAATTTCACTGTATATACAATATGTTTTTTAGATTTTGATTTCAAAATTTCTGTTTTAGTTTGACCTACAAGTATGTGTATCCGTCAGCTTTATAGCAATCATTACTTTGAGTTTCAGTCTTACCTACTGAAGTCCTTGGTTACTGTAAGAAATCATCAGTTAAAAAAAAAAAAAAAAATACGTTTATTGCAAATTACAAATTGCTTAAGTATTCCCTTGTTTTATTCATACCTTCTCCCATTTTCGTTCCCTAATAATCCTCTTGAAGTCGTGCTTTGAATTTACTTTGTGAATTCTCTATCCTTTTGTCTGAACACTTTTGTAATCTGCATCATATTGAAACACATAATATGCATTCTTGGAATCTGCCGTTTCGGAGTCCACAAGAGCGAAGAATAGTGGCTTATTAAACTCCGTGGTTTTCTAAACAAGCTTTCATTCAGAGTGTGTTTGTGGCCCTTGATTGAATGCCCTCTTTAGAATCATATTTGTTCACATGGCTGGTTTTAATATACAATTCTAGTTTATATATTTGCAAGACCTTTAGAGAACTATTTATATGTTTATACATACACACATACCCTCACATACTCTCTCTCTCTCTCACACACACACACACACACACACACACGCACGCACGCACGCGCACACACGCACACGCACACGCACACGCACAACACACACACACACACACACACACACACCACACACACACACACACACACACACACACACACACACACACACACACACACACACACACACGCGCATACACACAGAGTGAGTAAGTGGTGCGAGAGAGAGAGAGAAACAAAAATGGTTTCTAATGTAAAGCATGTCTGTTTATCCATGGCGGGGGATAAATCATAAATAATTTAGAATTGTCATGTTACAATTTCAAAACGTTTTGATTCCTTGAAAAGGTATAATAACTCGAACAAACGAATCATCCCTTTCTTCAAGTGTTTTAATCATCATTTCAAATTCAGTAAATAAAGCCTTACGCGAAAGATCTGAACACTTACTCTTACCTTACAATAATTTCCACGTTTAACCTTGACCAACCATCTCCGAGTTCGAGTCTAGACCATGAAACTACATATTATATCAAGGGAATCGAACAACGACACACTCACACGTATCAAAAATTGCCTGCGTTGTGGCTTCGGTCTTTCGCGTGCCTTAGGCGAACACATTTGTGTATCTTCAAGCAAAATCTCGTAATGTTAGGACCAAAAACAATTAGCCTATTAGTTTTTTGTTTTCCTTACATTAGCCCTGTTTTATGCAGGTTTCTTATGCTTCACCGGAAAATGGAAATGCATCAGTTTTTTATGTCGGAATTTTCGAGAAAAATCCCATTGCTTTTTGGACTTTGCTATAATATATGTATATGACGCTATTTGATATAGTATGACGCTATTTATATAAAATCATAGATGGCCATACTATGGTATCTTTTTGTTAGATAGAGCCTTTAAATACCTTATCAATAAGCCCACACTAAATATTTTGCAGTTTTAGATAACAGTATGAGGGTTGCATTGCATTTCCTTCCCGTGTGAGCCTCTGAGGACTCTACGGACTAATCATTTTGAATATCTGGCGCATAAACAGCTTGGGCCATAAACGGCGAATACCTTTCGGGATTGATATATTAAAATAGCA
>NW_020871059.1:279195-281695 GCF_003789085.1 Penaeus vannamei
CAAAGACCAATCCTTCAAGACTGGCATTCCGCTAAGCAAACCATATCCCTCGCCAATAAGAGAACACTCACAGCTTCCCTCATAGCCTTTCTGTATCACGGATTTTAGAATTCTGTATTCACACATCCTCCTTGTAAATACAGAAGGTGAAACTCGAACCCAACAATGCAACCACCTTGTTTACCCAATAGGTCGTCCCATTCAACCAATACACACTTAGGCTAGTTTACAATATTGGCTTGTATAATTTAGGATATATTTTATTTTATACAATTTACTTGTGCATCATTTGCGAGTTTTTTTCAATGAATTCAGTTGTATTATATTATGCATATAATGTTTCCCTTTACGTTTGTGCATTTTCATTTCTAGTTCTTGTTTTTTTTATACTAAAATTCGGAACCAGACATATAATTATCATCTTATAACTTTTCCAGTGGTTCTCCTTGACAGTTCTGATGATGGAGGTCTTGTTTGTCCTTCGAAACGTGAAAATAAACATAAAACTTTCACGACTGTTAGTCTACCTTTTCATTCTTATATATATATATATATATATATATATATATATATATATATATTATATATATATATATTATACATATACATATACACTATGTATATATGTATGTATATATAGAAAGGTATGTCCTATTATTAAAAGTAACAGTTTTATCTCTACTTCTTTTTTCGAAGCATACAACTATTTCGTTTCAGTTGATGAGAAAATATAGTTTTAGGTTTAGATAAACATGTAACCTAAGCTCTTCGATTTTCTGAGGGTGGTAAATATATAATAATAATAATAAAATCAAATTAAACTGGGAAGTCAGTTCCATTTTTCGACATATGCAAAGTTTGTTCACAGATTATACGGCGCAGATATTGGCTTTATAAAATCAGAACTCACCAATTTGCATACATCCATTTACGACATTATGAATTTTTTCATATGTGTTTTACGGGCTCCCAAAATATTTTTTGATTAACAAATATTGCGAATATTATTTCATTCTGTTCAGTATGTATTTGATTCTACAGCAGAAGGCTTTTTCTTTTGTTTTATTTCTTTTTAATATGTTTATCCATACATTAACACACGCATGCTCCCACCCCCACCACTACACACACACACACACACACACACACACACACACACACACACACACACACACACACACACACACACACACACACACACACACACACAAGCGACTGGGGTGGGAACGAAAACGCGCATATATGGTTTAATATGGTTGTATTGTGCACGAATCGACTGTTATAAAACGGGACAGATATTTCTTACGGAAAAGGGAAGAATTATGATAGACCCGCCCTTCTTTTCTATGTTGGATTTTATGGATCTAACATTTGGATTTAATGCATTTAACTCGTTGGTGAAGACGTTTTAAGGATCTATTTGCCTAAGCTTGTTATATGGTATGAATTATTCACGGGTCCCCTAGCACATTAGTACTTGGGTATTTTTCCAGTTCTAAGTAGAGTTCGGTCGTTATGGTCTTCTTACCTTTACTTATATGCTCGTCGATTGCCTACTTAAACAAAGTACACTGCAGCACAGAGATCTTAGGCTGTCATGTGGGGAAATTTGTATGGTCATTATACTGTACAGTTATGCATGGCCTTAAAGGGATGGGATAGAGGGGGCTAGAATGCCCTTGTTAAAAGACAGGGAGAGGCGTAGCGAGTGTAATGTGCATGGTAGATTTACTTTAAACATAATGATTGTCAAAACTGCTTGGTTGGGGAAGGTAGACTGCCATAGTGGGGGATGATAACTTGAAAAATCTGTTGTTGTTTTTTAGGTCCATAATTCTAGTTAATTTCAACTACCATCCAATAAGTATTATCATGAGTGCAATAATACATTTTATGAGCTTAATTAACTTTCAAGTGTTTAAATACGTCTCATACACAATTTCATGTTTTTGATATCATTGATATCAACAGTAATGATGATAATAAAGTTAAGTGTTATGGCATTTGCGATGATGATGATGATGATAGTGGTGGCGGTGATGATAGAAGTGACGACGATAGTGTTAGTGATGATAATGATGGTCGTGGTGATGATAATGATGATGATAACGGTGATATCATTAGGTTATTAGTCACAAGGATGCAGTATCACCGGTAAATTCAACAGAAGTTAAATTATACTTTTGGTATCGCTAATTTTTATTCGAATCGGTGTCACGAGAGGTCAAAGCAGCGGTTCCCATCGAGAAGCTTTACTTTATGGTGTATAGATTAAACATTGAAAGTCCTTTTGGTATTTAGATTAAGCATAGTAAGACGGTCCTAGTCTTCAAGGATCGAACTTTTGTATCGTAATGCAACGTTAACACTGCACTACTCTACTTTGTTTTTCTACTTTGCCTTGTGACAACACCAAGGAAGGTGAAATAGCATAGTTATATTTTTCGTGTCTAAATATTACTATTTGATTACGGTAAATAAATTCAGAATATTTATTTCA
>NW_020871059.1:294195-296695 GCF_003789085.1 Penaeus vannamei
ATCTCCTTCTTCTTCCTCCTCTTTTCCTGCTTCTTCTTCTTTCTTTCCTTCTTCCAAACTCGTCCACGTTCTCAAATATTTCGTAGAAAATATTGTATGTGATACACTTGGTCAGAATTTCGTTGGGTTGGTTGAGATATTTTTCTTTTTTATTATTATTACTCTTTTCTTGAAAGTATGAAATATAGATGAAATATCTGTACTGAATAAAGGGTACTGAGTTCAACCTCAAAAATGATAACTATCTATGAATGAACAAAATGAATTACTGTTCTCTGTGAATGAACACGTGAAGAATACCGTGTTAAAATGTGTTTTTTTATTGATTTATTTATTTATTTTTATCGCCTGACCAGTAGAAAGAAAGAAAAATATTACTTTACTAAAGCGTAGTCGTCAATGGACCGAGAGAAGTACATGGTTTTGAGTACTGGCGATACACTTGTCATTCAGTCTACAAATACACACACACACACACACACACACACACACACACACACACACACACACACACACACACACACACACACACACACACACACACACACACACATATACACAACACAAAACAAAAAAAAATACGTATCACTTTAATTTTCGATATTGGATTTGCATAAAGGTCTTTCACCCAAGATTCAACCCAGGAAAAAAAAAAAAAACATTTGATTTCATTTCTTAGATCGGTTTGTTTTGTTTTTTTCTTTGTCGATTTGTCAAGAAAGATATTGGTTTAAGTTGTATCCTGACTATAAAATAACGAATGCAACACTACTGTCTTCCTATTCACACACACACACACACACACACACACACACACACACACACACACACACACACACACACACACACACACACACACACACACACACCATTGCTACTATTACTACAACTATTGCTGCTCCTGCTACTACTTCTACCGTAACTACTGCTACTATACTACTATTACTGATGTTGCTGCTAATAATGATAATAATAATAATAATAAAATAATAATATACCATCACTACTTCTACCACTACTATTATTGATAATTTTGATAAGGATAAAGTTATTATTAAACTATTATTATTATCATTGTGAATATCAATATCGTTAGCACTATCATCATTATTATCACAATAATCATTATTATTAATTACCACCGCCTAGGTTATGTATATGATAGCGTTGGTTAGTTTGTTTGTTCCAAAGCAGCATAACCTGTGTCTTATCCTAACTTCGATGCCATTTAATTTAAGCGGTGATCCGGATTATGATCCAGATCCAGTTTTTTTTTTAAGGATTTACTTCAAGTCCTAACTCATTGGAATAGGGATACCTATTGTTATTAGGTTTGCGGACGTCACCAATATGTTTGAGAATGAGCATTCTCTCTAAGCATTTCTAATTAGTGATATTTTTATTGTAACTATTGTTGTTATTATTATTATTATTATCATTATTATTTTATTATAATTTCACTGATAATCATTATACCGTTATTAAGATATGCATTATTATTATATTATTTAATTTTCATTACTATCAGTATCAATACATTATATATCATTATCATTATCATTACCATCATCATTATCATGATGATTATGATTATTATTCTATCTTTTGTTATCAGTATTGTTATTTTCATTTTATGGTTATTATTATTATTATTATCTTTATCATATTTTTGTTGTTATTAATATCGTTATCATTATTTTGTTATCATCATCATCATCATCATCATCATCTCATCATCATCATCATCATCATCATCATCCATCATCATCATCATCATCATCATCATTCATCATCATTATTATTATTATTATATTATTATTATTATTATTCATTATTATATTGTTATCATTCATGTCATCATCAATTCATTATTATTATTATTATTAAAATTATACTCATTATTATTTTAATTATTATCATTATTACTGTTATTAGTATTATTACCTCCGCCAAAGAGGATATATTTACGGTTCAGTTGGTTGGTTAGTTTGATATGAATGTAATCGTTCAGGTTCGAACATTTCTTTTGAATCAGTGAACCTATTGCCTTGGCGGAGGTATGCGCTCGCTGAGTGCTTCTAGTAACTATTATTATTAATAAAATTATTATATTTATTATTATTGTTGTTCTCATAATAGTAATCATTTTTATCATTATTATCATTACTATCACAATTATCTTTCATATTGCTATTGCTACATTACTTTATTAATATCATTAATTATTATTACCTTTATTGCAATTATCATTATCCTTACTTATATTATTTTTATATTTTTCATGATATTTTTATTTTTATTATTGTTGTTATCATTATTATTAGGCATGGTAGTAGGAGAAGCAGTGGTATTGTTTCGATTTCTATAATCTTTACCATTGTCGCCTTTTTATTACTTTTGTCTTTATTGCTTCTACTACCATCATTATTGCCATTATTATTACCTGCGCCAAGGAGGTTATGAATACAATTTTTACCAGAGACTTAAGGCGTTGTATGAT
>NW_020871059.1:316695-326695 GCF_003789085.1 Penaeus vannamei
TCTCTCTTCTCTCTCACACACACACACACACACAGATATTCTGATATTCTGTTTCGTCCTGTTTTACTCACCCTTTTCTTAGTTCTATTTGCAGTCTTATTGTCATTATCACATTACGACTATTATCCTTATAATTACTATCACGATTACCAGTATTTACCATGATTGTAAGTATTATCATTATCATCACCAATATCATTTTTATTACCATCATTATTATCATTGTCGTTATTATTATTATTTTTTTTTTACTACAACTCTTATTTTTCAATATCATTTATCATTATATTAGTAGTAGTAGTATCATTATCATTATCATCATCATTATCATTATCATTATTACTATTATTGTTGTTGTCATCAGTATAATTATTCTCATGTTTTTCATCATCATTATTATCATCATTATGATCACTTTTGTTATTATTACCATCAGTATTGTTCTCATAACAATAATAATGATAATAATGATAGATATAATAATAGTAATGATAATGATTCTTATTTTCATTATCATTATTATTATCATCACTATAATTATAATCATCATCACTGTTATCATAATATTATTGTCACTATCAATATCATTATATTTATCACTATCATTAACATCATTTTTGTTGTTGTTATTATCATTATCATTATTATATATCTTCATCATCACCATCATCATTATCATCATTATTATTATCATGATCATAATCATCTTCATTAACATGGTTGTCGTTGTTGTTATTATTATCATTGTTATTGTCATTGCTTTTAATATTATCATTGTTATTATATTATCATTGTTATCATTATTTATTATTATATTATTATTATTATTATTATTATATTATTATTATTATCATTATCATTGTTATGATAATGATAAAAATAATGATAATTATTATTATTATTATTATTATTATTATTATTATTATTATCATTATCATTATTATTAATAATATTACTATCAACATCATTATAATCATCATCATCATCATCATCATTTTTATCGTCACTGTTAATATCATTTTTATTTTTATTACTATTATTATCAATATTATTATTGTTGTTGTTGTTGTTGTTGTTATTATTAACATTATTATTATTACTATCATTATTATCAACATTATTATTATTATTATTATTATTATTATTATTATTATTATTATTATTATTATTATTATTATTATTATATCATCATTATTATCATCATTATTGCTATTACTATTATCATTATCATTACTATCAATATCATACTAACATCATCATTATCATCATTGTCATCATCAATATCATCGCTATTGCATCATCATTATCATCCTCATCATCATAACCATCATCGTTATCCGCATCATTATCTCCATCACCATCATTATCACCATCATCATCTCCATCACCGTCACAATCATCATTGTCTTTAACAATATAGAACCACCACTCATAGGAAAAGAGAGAAAATATGAAAAAAAGTGATGAATAATTTAAGTTACTTCATAATCACGTAAGTTTTTAGATCGTACATACATTAATCCTATATTCTGAAAGACAACTTGCCCGGCGTAAGTTAGGGAACTTAATCACTTGCTTGCGTAATGAAGTTGAATGAAGGAGAAATGAATGAAGATTAATAACAGATTGTGTAATGATCGCGATGTTAATAATGAAATGTTGATTAAGTAAGTAAGTAGCAGTAATGAGAATGATAAAATACACTACATCAAAATATAAATAGTAAGCATCATGTAACAAATCTTATCAAGTGATGTCCATCTTTAGCTCTCAGTTCCTATCGTTTCAAATCCGAGAGCTTACTAAGAAAAACTTACTCCTTAGCAGTCAAATCCTTTAATCCACAATAATACTCCATGATTAACTCGATAGGAGGATGGACGCAGCGAAGGGTTACACAGAAGGGGGAAAAGAAAAGTGGCCGTTATTGAGGCTTGGCAACCCACCCGCACATTATGGATATAAAGGAGGTGATTTACAGCATGGAACGAGTGCGGATTTGGACGGCGGGAGCGCTACGTCGCCGGAACAGAGGCTTAGGTACTGTTGGTATCAGTGGCCGAGGTTTGATTATGTCTGCGGAAGGTAATGTTTTTTTGTAAAGTGGACAACACACGGAGAAGATGGTATATTATTAAGGATAGATGATATAATAACATCAACACAGCAATGAAATAATGATATTAATGATGATGATAACAACAATAAAAATGATAATGAATATAAAATATTAGTAATAATGAATAATTGATAAAAATAATAATAAATAGGAAGACAATATATTATGATAGTATTAATGATAATGTTATTCATATAATACATAATAATTCATATTAGGATGAACATGATAATAATAGTTAATGATCCCCGATATGATGATGTACTGATAATTATATGGTGTGGGTGTATATTTAACAATAATAATAATAATAGATAATTTATAATAATTAATTATCATAAACAATTGAAGATAATAATGTTGTATTGATATTTGATTTGATGATCAATTAGATTTATAATTGCAATGATTTGAATTCGATATTAGGATAATATACTTAATTAGTATTATCTTGTGTTATCTAATTATCATCTAATTGTTATAAATTTGTTCGCTATTTATTTATTTTTTCTTTTTAGTAACATCTATTTATATATTTTATCATGCATTTATTATTGTTTATCTATTTATTTTATTATATTGTTATTGATATCTTATTATTATCATTATCAATTTTATTTGTTATTATCTATTTCAATTATTCCATTAATTGTATTTATTTAAGCATAGTTTATTTTAATAATATTAATTATATTTAATCACTTATCATTATCTGTATCATCTTTTCATCATACATCTATCATCATTCATTGATTTATTAATTCATTTTGTTATTTATCTAATGATTTATTATTTAATTATTGTGTCATTGTTATTTAATTATCATCTCTATTATTTTATTTATCTATTATTATTGTTTGTTTATTCATTCTCAATTTTCCTTAGTAGTTGAATTATTTATTATTATTATTAGCTTAGAGTTAGATATAGAGTTCAATCAGAAAAGTATGAGTGATGCAGTACTTATGGTGATTAATGTAATAGAGATAGATATTTGAGAGAGAGTTAATTGATGATTTTTTTTCATTGAAGGTTTTGTAGGATTAAGGAGGAAGGGGAGAAGAGAATAGAGATAGAGATATGATAGAATAAGTTGACAAGATAGACAAGTGTTTTTTATTTAAGATATATTTAGAGATGAGAGGGGAGAGAGAGAAAGAGAGAGAGAGAGAGAGAAGAGAAAGAGAAAGAGAAAGAGGGGAAAGAGAAAGAGAAAGAGAGATCAAGAGAGGGATTGAGAGAGAGAAAAAGAGTCAGCTGTTTGATAACGGGTCTCAAGACTAGACAGTCAGAAATCATGACCAGATTAATTCCCATCTTCTGCATCTCGTATACAAAGTTAATGGATATCTGCCGGTTACATTTGTATTTCGGGTAAATAATGGGAGGAAGTATAAGGTTAAGGTTACACAGGGATAATAATTCGAGACATATCACATAGGGCAATTAATTCACTTAGATTAATGAACATTTGAGTTTTCTATTTCTGATATGGCCGGTATTATGTCCTTTCCTTCTAAAATATAATTATATAAATAATTATTAATAAATAATAATAATTATATTACTAATCAATTATGATTTTGTTTAGTAATTTCGACTCGCCGTCCTTACTTCTTCGTCTCTGATAAGTGCCTTATTATGTCTGTATTTTAAATTTTAGTGATAATTTTTCATAGGTAGAGCTCTGTAATAATGTAGACAATACCATTGGTTCTAAACAGATATTGCATTCCGCCCTCGCTATTGGGGATCCAGGGTGTTAAGCATTTTGGTACTATGTTTGTTGATTTACCTCTTTCACAATATTTTCAGAGAAAGAGTTTGGGATTATCTCTCATTAGTAATATCGTTGGAGTTTTCTATGAATATTAAGCAGCGAGTCAGCGATTGTGTTTTTTTTACAATCTTAATTCAAATATCTTTATGATACCAAATTTAGAGCAAATTAGGCTTCACTTGTTCCTATCCTTCATTCAATAATAAATTTTATGAATTTGTCATCAGTTTTTTAGTTCTTCGATTTAAGCAGATTTTTAGTCTATTAGTCTTTTGTCTACATACAGAGAGACGTAATTTATCTGTTGCTATACGTATCACAGCAGCACACATCGTGTATGCTGTATGTCGTAGGGTGGTGTGTGTGTGTGGTGGTTTTTGTGGTGTGTGTGGTGGTGTGTTGTTGTGTGTGTGTGTGTGTGTGTGTGTGTTGTGTTGTGTGTGTTTTCTTCTCCTTCTATCTGTTATTCGTTTTTTCGTACTACACTAGCTCACACACTATCTTTCTCTCTCTTTCCAGTCATCTACATTATGCGTTTCTAACACACATAAAACTCTGATCATTCTTTATCTTGATATTGCAGGTGAGATATATTTGTTTATCTTTATGTATATTCTATTCTATTTTTATATGTTTATTTTTTAACTTATGTGTTTTATTATCTTTATATTTTTTAATTTATTTATCTATCTTTATGTTAGTGCTGTGTGTGGTGTGGTGACTGGCTGTTGTTGTGTGTGCTTGCTTTGTGTTGTTGTGTTGACTGTTGTGTGTGTGTTGTGTGTGATGTGTTCAGTTGGTGTGTTTGTTATGTTGTTTCTACACTATATTAATGATACATATATACATGTATATGTATCTGTGGTGGTTATGTCAATTATATTATATTTTACATTATGGCATTTTCTTCCCTTCGTTCTCGTGTGTTGTTCTCGATCTGGCTCTCGTCTTACGTGTTCTGTCTCTTCTCTGCTTCTCTCTTACTCTCTTCTTTCTTCTTGTTTCTTTTTGTATATTACATTTCATTTATTATATATATTATTTATCTATCTTTTTTTTATATATATATATCTTTTGTGTTGATTGTGTTCTGTGTGTGTTTGTGTGTGTGTGTGTGTGTTAGTGTGTGTGTGTGTGTGTGTGGTTTGTGTGTTTGGTATATTCTTTTATGTATATATTTCATATTCATTATGTTTGTACATTATATACTTCGTTTTATCATTTATATTTATATTTTTTATATTATTTATATTTTGATTATTATAATTTAGGTGGTAGTATGATTGTTTTTTATTTTTATATATTATTATTATAACTTTCTATCACACACATACCACACTACACATATTATCACACACACTATATAATAATTATAATTTTATTTATATATTATATATATATTTATTATATCTATATTAATATATATAATTTCTTTATTTTATTTGTATATTTTAATTATATTGTTATATCTATATTATATGTATTATGTTAGCTTTTATATGTTTATATATTTTATATTATATATATTTAATATATTATTATATATATCTTACTATTTTATTGTAATATATTTATTTATATTATTATGATATTATATATATTGTATATTTTTGTGTATATATATGATATATATTATATATATTCTTTTTTTTTGTTATATATTTTATTATTTATATTTTTTATTCTTAATTAATATATTTATCAATACAGTACCATGCTTTGACCTTTTACCTTGCTAGATTTTAAGGTTCTTCATAGGAAAGGCTCCCTCTCAACCAAGCTCCGAACGATAACGGCCTTTGCTTCCCTCCTCCCTATAGATCGTGCTTCATTTCTTATTATGGTCCTGTTTGTCCCCTTTACCTTTCGCAGGGAGGCGAAGGGGTTCTCATTACATCTCATTATTACGTTATTCTCTTTAATCTTTTTTCTTTATTCTTTTTATTGGTTTATTTATTTTTATTGTTTTTATTATTTTTTGTTTCTGATAATTTGATTAATTTCATTGATTTATTTTATTGTTTGTAATTATTATTGATTATTCATTATTATTATTATTAATTATTTTGCATATCAATCCGCGCAGAGTATATTGTTTTTTTCTTTTTTTATAAAAGTTATTTACATAGAATTGGATTTCATCTTCTTTAGGTTTAAGTCGATCTTACATCATAATGCCTTCTGTCGATATTTCTAAGCCCCTAGTACAAAAGATTACATAAATAAAAAACAATAAAGAAGATATGATATCAGAAATTACTATATATATATGTCTATACATATACATCGTTTATTATCATATATCAATATATACTATGATATTATATTATATAATTTATTATTCTCTTTTTTTTATATTTTATCTAATATTTTATATATAACTTTATAGTATTATTATATTTTCATAATATTTATGTGTTTTGGTTATTTATGGTTGGGTGGATTTTTCACTCATTTTATGCTATTTATTCTTATTTTCGTTTGCTATTATTATTCTATTATTTTCTCTATTACTATTCCTATGTATACTTATCCACTATTATATATTTCTTATATTTTTTTATATTTATTTAATTTATTAATATCTATAATTATATTTATATATATATTATATATTATATATATATATATATTATTTATTTTCTTTATATTATATTCTTTTATCTATTTATCTATGAAATTATACTATTTATTATTATATATTTTTTTTTATTATTTTATTCTTTTTTGTTTTATACTATATATTAATATATATATATACTTATTATCTATTTTTGTTGTGATGTTATGTTATGATTATTATTTCTATATTATTCTTCTATATTATTTAATCATATTATCATTTATATATTCATTTTTGGAAATTACCTACTTAATCTTTATCTGTTCAATATGCATGGTGTTAGTGTATATCCGCAGTTTTACACACTGCCCTCGTAGACACTCGGGTCATACGATGAATAAGGCAGTAGGGACGAATCTCAAAAGCAGCTAGAGGCCTGTTTATTTTCTTGTTGTAAATTATTGTCATTCTTTGGTAATTTTTTATTTTTTATTTGGACTGGCCTTCTTTGCATTGTATATTCGGTTTTGAAATAAATTCAATATACCTTTATATTATTTATATATTATAATATATATATATATATATATACTGATATATATATTATATATATGTTCATTACTATTTTTTATATTTTTATTTATTTTATATTTTTATATTTATGTACATTTTTTTATTTCTCTACCTTATATCACCTACTAACTACATATTTATTTTTGCTATATATTATTTTTTATTTTTTATATTATTTATTTCTTATATTTTACTTATTATTTTATTATATTTTTTTTTTATTATAGTTTATTGTTAATATTATTATCTCATCTTTATTATTTATCTTTTCTATTATTTATTTTTTGTATATTTTATTTTATATTATTATTATTATCTATTTTTTATTATTTTTTTTTTTTTTTTTTTTTTTTTTTTTTATTTTATATATTTATTGTTGTGCTTGAGTGTTTGTGTTGTAGTTGGTTGGTGTTGCTTCTGTGATTGATGTAGTTGTGATGTCGTTGATGTGTGTGTTTGTGCTGTGTTTTGTTGCGTGCGTGCTGTAGACCGTGCGTGCGTTTGCGTAGGCTGTGCGTGTTGTATGTGTGTGTATATGTGTTTGTTGTGTATGTTGTGTTGTGTGTGTTGTTGTGGTGTTGTTGTGTGTGTTGTGTGTGATTTTTAGTTTGTGTGTTTGTTTTTTAGTGTGTGTGTTATGTTGTTTGTTTTTTGTGTGTTTTGTTGTGTTTGTGTGTTTTTTTGTTTTGTTCGTTTTGTTTTTTTTTGTTGTTTGTTTTTGTTGTGTTTTGTTTGTCGTTTTGTGGTTGTTGGTTTATGTGCAGTTGTTTGTTTGTAGTTGTTTTCGTGTGTAGTTGTTTTATGTCGTTTGGATGTTGGACTTTATTGTTTTGTTTGTTTGTTGCGTTTGTTTAGTTTGTGTTGTCGTGTGTGTGTGTGTGTGCGTGTGTGTGCGTGTGTGTACTATATTATATATATATATAATATATATTTTATTTTATTTCTCTTATTTTTAATTTTATATTTTATTATATATATATTTTATTTATTTATTATTTATTTTTTTTATTTTTTCTTTTATTATTCCCTTGATTTCAAAAACAAGAAACAAGGTGAAGGTGAGAATGCAGCGATGCCTTTGAAGTGACTCCAAAGATTGCTCGCTCTATGAAAAGATCTTATGTAAGTTCAGGCTTGGACGGGGTGCTACATAGTCGTTTCTCGGTGGGGACGACAAGTGAGGTCGGCAGGTTTGTATTTGATGTTTGAGGTCGCGGAGTCGGATGCGGCGAACTGATTGACATATATGATTTTATAGACACTCACTCTCTCACTCATAAATGTTTCACATACGTAAGGTATAATATACTGTAGAGTTGCAGAGTGGTAGCATATAGTGATAGGCGTACTGTTGGAGTAGTATAAGTAGGGTAGGTGGGTACGTATATGAGTGAGCGGGTATATATGAGGGTAGTAGTGAGTGAGCAGGTGAGGTAGTAGGGGTAGGGTAGTGTGGTAGTAGGGGGTGATATAGTGACTACGAGGCGTGAGCGTGAGCGTAGGTGATGATGGGTATCAGCGTGGGATGTAGGAGTGGGCGGGTGAGTGGTGAGGGTATAGGGGGTAGGCTGAGTAGGTGTTGTAGTTTGTGTGATTTTATTTTATTTTTCTATAATTATATTATATTATTTTATTATTAATATGTTTTTATATTTATTATTGATTATATAGTAGCGGTAAGGTAGGGAGGCATAGGTGAGTAGATAGGCGCGGTATATGGTAGGGGTGGGGTGATGACTGGGGTGTGTATGAGGGGGCATGAACGAGCGAGGCGAGGCGGGGGGCTGGGGGGGGGGTGCGGGGGTGATGACGGGGGGGGGGGCGTGAGGGGGGGGGGGGGGGGGGGCGGGGGGGGGGGGTCTAGGGTGGGGGGCAGAGATACATAGAGTGAGCGACATATACTATCGTACACACACACAAACACAACATACACGAAACACGAGCACATGCAGGACACCAAATTTAGTATTCTTATCATTATTTGGCGCTATTGGGTGTGTTTTTTCACACTCAGCATTCCGATCGGGTGTCTCGTTCTGTCTTGTATATTGAGGTTATTTAGTGTAGTTAACTATGTATACTATATATATATATATTTATATATTATATATATTACCTATATATCCATTAAATATTAATTATATAGATCATATTTATATTGGTATGTAGTTGTTCAAAGTGCTGGTTTATTATGGATTACTTATACTATATACTTTTTTATTTATGTTATGGTGTATATATTTATACGTAGCGGGGGCGTGGTCAGCGTATAGAGGTGGTAGGTGCTGGTGGCAGCGGCGACACGCATACATAGCACAGCGACAGGCACGGTACATACACGAGCAGCAGGAGTAGCAGTGACGAGGCGCAGGGGGGGCACAGTACGAGGTAGGCGGGGCGAGGAGGGGGGGGGGGGAGACGGGTAGAAGCGAGCAGCGAGCACGAGCGGCACAGTATATATATAGCGTGCCGGGGGGCCGATAATGTAGCGTAGTAGGCGGCAGGTAGTGAGTCTGGCTGGAGAAGGGCGCCATATGTATAGGCGGGGGAGTGCGATGGGCCTCGGGTCGGGTGCGCGTACTGTTAGTGTTTAAGTATCGTGATAAAGGTTGTGTTCGCTGGGGCTAAAGGTCGGACGACGAGGGGCGGGCGGGGGGCGGGGGGGAGCGGGAGGCCGGTTTGTGGCAGAGTGAGAAGTAGTTGAGTGGTGTGGGCGATGTGTGCAGGCTGAGGTGCGCAGAGGTAGAGGTAGGCAGGTGTATGGAGAGATGAGCAAAGTGTGAAGAGTAGGTGAGAGGGGCAGAGTTGGTGGTGGAAGCGAGAGTTTTGCGGGCTTTGTGTGTTGGTTTTGTGATGTGTGTGTGTGTAGTTGTTAGTGCGTTATGGGGAATTGTGTGGTTGGTGTAGATGAAAGGATGAGCAAACTTCCGACAAATCGTGTGGGAGTGCGTGCGGTGGTGAGCTC
>NW_020871059.1:339195-349195 GCF_003789085.1 Penaeus vannamei
GTATTTATTTGCGAATGTTAGTCATTCCTCATAGTAACAAAAATGTGGATACCACAGTTTATGAATGATAAATGATAATTCAACATGACAAATCTTGAAGTAAATATAAAAGTAAAGGGGGAATAACTAAAACTAAAAAGTATCCATGTGGTGTTAAAACATTATTAAAAGTCATCATCTGAAATAACTGATTATCTGACGGATAAAACGTCTCTAATTACAAATGACCAAAGTAATAATAAAAACGATCTAATGATGTATTTCTACTCTCATTTACTTGAAAAAAGAAAAAAAAAAAAAAAAAACAGAAAAAGGTTAATCGTCTGACGAACACCTATACTCATAACGCTTGCTGCATTGTGGCTGTTAATGAGTGAGTGAACAGCCAAAAATCCCATGACTTTTCTGCGCCTTTGCTGTCTAAGTTAATAGCTATATACTGCCTTCCCGTATGATTATGGTAAAGGATGATTATGATGTCACTGTTCGTTATGTGTTATGATAACGACGAGTGTGAATATTAATTATCTCTCTCTATATATATGCGTGTGTGTGTGTGTGTGTGTGTGTGTGTGTGTGTGTGTGTGTGTGTGTGTGTGTGTGTGTGTGTGTGTGTGTGTGTGTGTGTGTGTATATATATATATATAACATTACATACATACAACACACACACACACACACACACACACACACAACACACACACACATACATTATATATATATATATATATATATATATATATATGTACACACACACACACAATTATATATATATGTGTGTGTGTGTGTGTGTATGTATGAATTTTATTTTCTCCTTTGTATTACGTCAGTGGTCCTCCAAGCCATGGTGGTAACAAAAGCCTGTCTCCACCTAGAGTTGACCTACATTATGTTTTATTTTTAGAATGCCTATCAATGCGCGCACCGGAGCAGTTCAGGCTCCAGCTGGAGTGCCCGTTTGGTTGCAGGAAATGAAAGTGACAGTCCTGAAGGTATTCTTGACGTTAATGTGCCAGTTAACCCCACTTCTGAATCTAAAGTTTTCAAGCCGAATGTTGCAGGTGTTGCAATTTTGAACAGTTAGCGTGATGTAAGGACCAGCATAGTGGAAGAAGTGAATTAATAAGCGAATTTAATGGATAAAGCGAGTGTATTGGCCAACTTATGGAAGACTTGACCCACCTATCTGCCAGAGTATCTTCTAATCATGTTAATTCAGTCAATGTAATGATAAGAGCTAGTTTACCACAGATTAACCACGTTCACTCCGGACTCGTGTCGTCGGCCGCTGCAGTTAACATTAATCAACGTTAGTTCTCCTCAGGTCAGACTAGTTCGTTACCTGACCCTATATTTGGAGGCGTCTCCCATTTCTGAATTTTGTGTGTAGTAATCGTGTGTTAGAATAGGTTAAGACGCATAATGTTACATGCGCCGACTGGTGAGGATAGAATAGAACTGGCGTTTGTTTGTTGATCATGCCGAGCTCGCTGTTTACTCGCCAGATTTAAATTCCGGTTCAGCTGGGTCACATGTTAAGACTTTCTTGCGCCAGTAGCTATGTTGACATTTCCCCTTCCTTGCGAAGTCGATTAGAAATTAGAAAATCCCCTCAGGATTTCCCACGGAGGTCGAAGGCGCCGTGCCTGGGAGCCCGGGATTAACCTCTCGAGATGGGAATCTTCGCCTCGTTCTCTCGTTTTTTGGTCCTACAGCTATTGCCTTTGGCTGAAAAGGAATGTATTTGATATATATATATATATATATATATATATATATATATATATATATATATATATATATAATATATATGTGTGTGTGTGTGTGTGTGTGTGTGTGTGTGTGTGTATGTACACACACACACACACACACACACACACACACACACACACACACACACACACACACACACACATAGCGAGAGAGAAAGAAAGACACTTCGGGAGTATTGAGAAAGAGAACAAGAGTGATATATAGATAGATAGATAGATAGATAGATAGATAGATAGATAGATAGATAGATAGATAGATAGATAGATAGATAGATAGATAGATAGATAGATAAATAGATAGATAGAGAGAAAAAAATTAACGAATTCTGACACGGACTGCATGGTAATTGATGTCGATTAACGTTGTTCGTAGTTGCTAGAAAATATTTTCGCCCTTGAATGCTAAACAAATAGTGCCAAAAGCTCCCGAAAGCAGAGGGTTTAGTTCATCACATCCAGGTAATTAAAGTTGAAGTGTCGTGTAAACCGTGTTGATAGTGCGAAGGACTTCCTGCTGACATGATCTAATAGTCCGACTAATTTGCTCTGAAATGATAGACTCCCCGGATGTACTAAGACTAAGGGACTATTTATGCCTGATCTCGGTTTTGATTTCGCGTTTGCCATTTGAATTTTGTAAATAAATTAATGAAACAATAAATAACAACAATAACAATTAAATAGTAATAACAATAAATAATAAAATAAA
The DNA here is from genome assembly GCF_003789085.1 of Penaeus vannamei. Classification (NCBI taxonomy): domain Eukaryota; kingdom Metazoa; phylum Arthropoda; class Malacostraca; order Decapoda; family Penaeidae; genus Penaeus; species Penaeus vannamei. The sequence goes on from NW_020871059.1 coordinate 341,677, forward strand.
AAAATAATAATAAAATAAGAATAATTACCATTATCATTATTATTATTATTATTATTATTATTATTATTATTATTATTATTATTATTATCATCATTATTATTATCACTATTACTATTATTATCATTATATCAATATTGATGATGATAATATTAAAAACAGTAATTATAACATTAACAATAATAATGATAACATTAATAAAACAATGATTATGGTAAGAATATGATAATGATAAGAGTATAATAATTATAATAATAATAATTAAAAAAAAAACAATAACAACAATAAAAAATATAATAACGATATGAATATGATTATGAGCCTTTATTGCGATACTGAACTGTACATAAAGCGTTATCTATTTATTAGAGGTTGGCATGTATTATATTTGTATGCATTCTTTGATGAAATTGTTACTAAATTTCTTTTTTTCTTATATTTTGCTTCTTTATACTTTCAGTAACCAGTTTACAAACACTGTGATATACAAAAAAGATGGTTATCTGAATTACAAAACCCTTTAAACCTACGTCACACACACACACACACACACACACACACACACACACACACACACACACACACACACACACACACACACACACACCCACATATGTATGAACCGTATTCACGTATGAATGAGAATATCATCGCAATACAAGAAATGTATTATCCAGTTTCGAATATTTTTCTTTCCGGTTGCGAATATATTTTTGTCAGAAATACATGCATCAGCAATTCAGTTCAGTTCAGTGAGATTTGCGGTCTAGTTTTGCCCGGGCCTTTACATGTATGCGGCTTGGCTTACATCATCAAAACCACAGTGCATACATATAACAGACCTGAGCTGACATCTATCTGACAATAGGAGCAGCTACTCGTTTCCCGCATAATTGATGCCGCGACCTAGGATAATTTGAAGCTCATCGATGCAGTGTTGACTTTTTTATCCGTCGCATAAATTACAGCTCATTTCATTTCTTTTTTTTCCCTGCTTGTTCAATCGTTCATGGATTATTTCTGATTCCTTCCAGTCCGGTAGATCTGCTGCACGGTACGCAATATACAGCGCTGTCAGGTTTCTTTTTTATGAAAGGCTTCCTGTCTCGTATCATGTCATGCAACTTTTTACCAAATGTGATGGCGATTTTTCTTGTACTGACAAAGTGCTTGCTGATATGGCGATTACAGCCTCAAGGATTCCCATGCAGTAGGTCCTTAGTACTCTGGGGAAGAAGCCTGTTACTACCCCAGTTTTTGCTTTGTTACTGGGTGGAGGAGTATTGGATATAAGCTTTATTAGTAAGCTTTCTGTACACAGAGAAACGTAGGCTGTCATAACCCCGATGGATCAGTGGCCTGGAAAGGTTATTTCTGATCCTTTTCCTCCACGGTGAACTGGATTTTTTCGTGGACTGATATAAGTTGCGTCAGCGTACGGCCTAAATACGACCTTCTTGGGACGGTGACACGGACATCATCTACGTAACGAAGCCTTGTAGAATGTCTGCCTATTATATCCCTAGGGTGATTCCTCTCAAGCGTCTGCATGAAGAGGTAGGCCATGACTGTGCTCAGAGGGGAACCAATACCACTAATCTGTTGATGTTCTTCCCTGTGAACTCAAAGTAGCCGGAGTCCACCCTTAACTTTAGTAGGCTCACGAAGTGGTGTTTCATCATCTATCATGGAGCTGGTAACCCTCTCAACTGCTCAGATTCTTCCGTCTTTGGGTACATTAGTAAAAAGGAATTTAACATCAAAACTAGTAAGGTTTTTATTCCTGCACCTGGAATCCTGAAGACGTCTGATGAGGTCACTGAAGTTCTTCAAGTGGGAGTCATTGATGATTCCTATAGTGCCGGAGAAGGGTTTCGCCAAACTCTTGGCCTAACGATGGGGAGTGTTGGCAAACCTGGAGATGATGAGTCTCATCGATATGCCTGGCTTGTGTATCCTTCAGGAGACCACATGGACCAGCAGGTGAAGTAAGCGTTTACCTAACCTGAACGCATGGCCCCTTATAACCATAATGGTTATAAGTTCATGATATCATAAAATCCTTTGACAATATCTACCAACTAGTTAGAGCATTGGAGAAGCAGAGGCGAATCCGCTTGACAATCCGGGTTGCCAGAGATGAGGGCATGGTTATTGTGCCCAAAGACCAAGTCACCCCGCGTTTCCTGCAGTAAACCAAGGTGCTCAATGACACTGACTCCTCAAGAAAAAACCAAGATGGTTTAATTTGGTTTCTCACTTCTGTATGACATGTAGGTGATCGTTTCACACCCTCAGGTGGTGGAGGCAAAGGGAAGTCCCCAACCAGGCAAGTCCTGGTTACCCTCAAGGGAGCACCAATCAACACCATTGATCTGAGCCAACAATAACACGAAAGAGAGCGTCTTTTTCCTCGGGCATCTCTGGGCTTTCCAGGGTGTATATATATATGTATATATGTGTGTGTGTGTAATATATGACACACACACACACACACACACACACACACAACATACATATATATATGTATTGCATGTATGTGCACACACACAAAAAAACACATATATGTGTGTGTACTCATATAATATATATATATATTATATATATATATATATATATATATATATATATATATATATACATATACATATATATGTATATATATGTATATGTATATACATATATGTGCATACACAAAACAACAAAATATATATGAGTGTATGTGTATATGTATGTATGTGTGTATATATATATATATATATATATATATATATATATATATATATATATATATATATATTATATATGTATGTATGTATTATATATATATGTGTGTGTGTGTGCACACGCACACACACACACATATACATATATGCATATATATGTATATCATATATATATGTATATATATATATATATATATATATATATATATACATACATATATATATATATATATATATATATATATATATATATATATATATGTATATATATATATATATACATATGATATATATTACATATATATGTGTGTGTTTTTGTGTTTATATGTATATCTTTATCTATCTATTTATCTTTCTCTCTATATATATGCACACATGTGTGGGTATTTGTGCAAGTGAATGCATGAGTAGGTATATGTGTGTGCGTGTGTGTAATATATATATATATATTATATATATATATATATATATATATATATATATATATATATATATATATATATATATATATATATATACGTACATATATACACCTGTGTATTATCTCTTTTAAACACAACTTTCATCTGCTTAAAAGGAAATTCAAAGGCGTAGATTGACTCTAGCTCCTTCAATGTTAATTCGGTATGAACAGGGTATGAACATTGAAAGAATTTGAAATATATCCTCTTCCTCGGGGGGTGGAACATAATTTTTAAGAATTGGGTATTTCTCCGGGTCAAATTATCCCTGAAATTCATGGAGATATTCATGGAATTGTTGCGTTGAGCGTTACGTTTCTGTGGCTATACTACTACTAATTCTACTAATGATAACAATGATTGCAATACAGCAAAGAAGAAGAAAACGAAGTAAAAGAAAGTCTGAGGGGGCAGAGAACCCTCTACGATATCCGAGTCCTTGAACCTATGATTCCGTGTCATCAGAATTAGACATTAATATTGAGTAATAATGATAAAAGAAGTGTGACAGCATTCATAGCCGTAAAATTTGATTATAAGTTTTCATTTAATAATACTAATTACATTTTTTTAGACAGAAAAATAATGACAGTGAAGATTACTTAGGTAAGAGCATTACTGATTTTGTCATATCTCGGGAACTCTGTGACGTCCAGATCTGCCAATTCAACAGTGTGTATAAGACTCATATGACTAAAATGATATATTCGCCTGTCAAGCATATTCAAGCACATTCAATCCTTTGGGAGTATTTGGCATTAGCGTAAATTTCTTTTAATTAAAATCTTATTAGGATGTAAATTATATGAAGCACGTCTTCACTCATTCTTGAAATGCTCACTATTTCAGCTTATGATCACCTCCGTCGGCCATAACGTTTGTCAAAAGGCAGAGCACAGAGCCTCCGAAACCTGCTCTGGCGTTATTAGAAGCCTAAATTTGACGTTCTATATATTCTAAGGGTTTAAGTGTTATGTGAAGTTCTGAATATATTTCATCTGTACACAGGGTAAACTAATTCACATATTTACGAGAAATATCTTCATATTGAGTCTGCAAGTAACACATTTATATACAAAATACATAAAAAGACCAATGTGTAAATAAGCTTTTATAAATGTGAAAGAAAAATACCGGTCTTCTAGGAACTGCTAATACTTTAAATGCATTCCTGACAAAGAAGGAAAAATGTAAAATCCAGATTAACAATGTGCTGAAACTTACATCTCGTTGTGTAGAGAGAACACAATTCTTGTTATTTTTTTAGGTAAATTAAAATGGAAGGAATGTAAGCATTAACAAGCGAGGGGAAAGATCTTTGGATCCAAGGAAAAAAAAGTTTCGAAAAGGTAAAAAGGTGCACAATACGAGTGTTTCCTACACTGTTTATGTTCATTTTGCTTTCGTTCCTTCCGGCGAGCACTAAAAGAGGTGCTACATTACCATTCATGTCATGACATCTTGGCCGGAAGTGCGTGCCAAGTGCAGCCACTCGAGGAAGCTCCATGTCTCGCTCGGCCTCCACAGACACGATTATTGGCTTCGGCAGGAACGGGAGCAGCCGAGAGAGGAGCCGCAGCCTTAGACTCCTACTCGGCTGGCCCGGGCGTTTCTGCGTCAGTTCACTGAAATATTTACATTCAATTATTCACTGCTGTCAGTAGTAGTGATTAGGGCTATGGTGCGTGTAATAATATTAATGAAAAAATTTACCACTAACCAGCGCTACCAAAAACATTACCTTCTTGGCGAGGGAGGCTATCAACATTATCTTTATCGTTATTATTATATCTGTCATTATTGTTAACATTATTATCATTGTTTTTAAAATAGGCATTCTTTTTCTTCTTATAATATTATCATTACCATTTTCATTATTAATATCATAAATATTATCATTATCATTACCATTATCATTATTGTTGTTGCTGTTGTTGTTATTGTTATTATCATTGTTATTGTTATTATCATTATTATTGTTATTATCATCATTAATATCACCATCATCATTATCATTATCAATATCATTATCATCATTATCATCACCATCATGATCATCATTACTATTATTATTATTATCATTATTATTATTGTTATTATTTTATCGCAATGATATTGTTAATAATACATATATTTTTTCTCTCTCTCTCTCTCTCTCTCTCTCTCTCTCTCTCTCTCTCTCTCTCTCTCTCTCTCTCTCTCTCTCTCTCTCTCTCTCTCTCTCTCTCTCTCTCTCTCACTTGCTCCTTCTCCTAAATGCACACACACACAACACTCAGACAGACACACATAATCCACTTCAAACATCCATGTTATATATAAAAGAGTGTTTTCATTTAGAGTTTTCAAAAAGCATACATGAATTATAATTACTACCCTCGTTATGCTTGGTTTTCAGTTTCTTCCGTTGTTCTATAAAAAGGAATATGGACATTGCAGTAATTACCTTTGAAATAGTGTTCAGTGTGGATGCAGGAAAATTCGTTAAACTGTATTGGATTTTTAGAGGCATTCTGATACTGATGAAAATAATTCTTTCGAGACGATAAGAAGTAGGGGTTTTATGCGTCCAGACATGTAGTCGGCTTTGTTTATTAATGGCAACGTAAAAAGGAAACAAGACTTTACTATTTCCTTTTCTAATCATGTGATTTTTTTTAACAGTTTCCTTTAATTGATTCTATTAAAAGGGATCATTAGAGTTCATTACTCATTACTTACGTAGCTTTAGCAATATTACTCCAATGAAAAAAACAAACAAAAAAACACATTAATGATGTATATAACATTAAGAAACAGATCAATTAATTGCAACTGAAGTAATATTAAGAATAAATGTGTGCATCAGTGTCATCATTTGCATCCTCTGATCATCACTGAAAGAAAAATATATAAGCCTAATCACCTTGACAAAAATCCAGTGAAAAAACATACTCTGCTGATAAACGACAACAATGATAATGATGGTAATGATAATACTAATGATAACAATAATGATAATAAAGATAATGATAAAAATAATGATGATACCGATAACAATAATGATAATGAAAATAAAGATAAAAATAATAATGATAATGGTAACAATAATGATAATAATAATAGAATTAAGAATAATAATGATAATGATAGAAATAGTGATAACAATGATAATATTAATGATAAACATAATAAAGGTAGTAATAATAAAAATGATAATAATGATGATGATAATAATAATGATAATAATAATAATAATTATTATTATTATAGCAATAGTAATGATAATAATGATAATAATAATAGTAATGATAATAATAAAATAATAATGATATGATAATGATAATGATAATGGTAATGATAATGATAATGATAATTATAATGATAATGATAATGATAATGATAATAATAATAATAATAATAATAATAATAATAATAATAATAACAACAACAACAACCTTAGTAATAATAATAATACTAATAGTAATAATAATGATAATAGTAATAATAATGATGATGATAATAATGATAATGATAGTAATAATTATGATATGATGATAATAATAATAGCAATACCAATATTAATAATCATAAAAATGATAATGAAAAAATAATAATGATAATGGTAATAATAATCATAATAATGATAATAGTAATAATAATGATGATGGTAATAATAATAACAATAATAATAAGAAGAACAATTATGATAGTAATAATAAGAACAATTATGATAATAATAATAGTAACAACAACAACAATAATAATAATGATATTAATGATAACAATAATAATAATGATGACGATACCAGTAATAATAATGATGATAATAATAATAATGATAATGATAATGATAATGATGATAATGATGGTAATAAAATTCACCATAATAATTGTAATAATAACAATAATGATAATGGTGGTGATGATAAAAGTGATGATAATAATAATGAAAATGATTATTATAACAACAAAAACAATAACAATAATAATGAGGATAATAATGATAATGATAATAATAATAATAATATAAAAATAACAATTAATATTATTATTATTATTATCATTATTATTATCATTATTATTGTTATTATTATTATCATTAATGATAATAGTAATAACATTATTAATAATAATAATAACAATATGATGATGATGAAGATGATGATAATAATAATGTTGATGTTGATAATAATGAGGATAATAATGATAATGATAATAATAAGAACAGTAATCATAATGATAATGATGATGATAATGTTAAATTGATAATAATAATAATGATACTAGATAATAATAACAATGATGATAATTTGAATAATGATAATGATAATAATTATAATAATAATGATGATA
>NW_020871059.1:369195-374195 GCF_003789085.1 Penaeus vannamei
CGAGCAGAGGAAGGACACCGACCGAGCAGAGGAGACCGGGACCGACCGAGCGAGGAAGGGACCGACGAGCAGAGGAAGGACCGACCGAGCAGAGAGGACCGACGAGCAGAGAAGGACGACCGAGCAGAGGAAGACCGACCGAGCAGAGGACGGAGCGACCGAGCAGAGACGGACCGAGAGCAGAGAGAAGGACCGACCGAGAGAGGACGGACCGACCGAGCAGAGAAAGGACTGACCGAGCAGAGAAAGGACCGACCAAGCAGAGACGACAGCGAGCAAAAGGCGGACCCACGAGAGGACGGACCGAAGGCGACGTGTGGAATATATATTATATATATTATATATATATATATATATATATATATATATATATATATATATATTATATGCATAATGTATATGTATATATATATGTGTGCGTGTGTGTGTGTGTGTGCGTGTTTTTGTATGTGTGTGTATGATATATATATATATATATATATATATATATTATATAATATATATATATATTATATATACTATATATGTATATGTATGTGTGTGTGTGTGTGTGTGTGACATGCGCAAACACACGCGCGCGCGCGCGTAAACTGATAAGAAGCTAAATTAATTCAAAATCGGCGAATTCCTGTGAAAGAAAAAGGCTAGCTCTGATGGTTACAGAACTCTCTACTTTCAACTGGGGTACAAGTTAGTTGGGCTTGGATGATCTCATTTTGCCGTTAATATGTAAAGGCTAACCAAACCTCTTTGACCTTGACCATCTCCCGCGACCCCTGAATCAGGCCTTGTTATTGTTTCTCAGCAACTATATAATCTTGCCAATGTTATCTGTATGTCATTTCGGCTCTTTCTTCGTCTGCTGATGAAATTTTAACGAGTTCGAAACATTACGATTTATTTTCATTTATTGTGATTGTTTTATATGTTTTATATGTACCCTCTCTCTCTCTCTCACACGCACACACATATATGTGTGAGCATATGTGCGTGTATATATGTAAATATATAAATATACATGTGTGCGTGTGTGTGTGGATGTGCCGAAATATATTTATATATGTGTGTGTATATATGTAAATATATATATATATTATATATATATTATATATATAATATATTTTTTTTTTTTTTTTTTTTTTTATGCATATATAGGGAAGTAGGTAGACGGAGACATATATGATTACACCATCTTTTATAAGGATAACAGTTTCTATTGACACATGCAGCTTATTTTACTTAATGATTTTTCAGCACATTTTTAAAACCTAGTTCTAATAAAATGAAATTGTATCCTTGTATTTCAAGAATTCTCCAAGAATCTTATAGCCAGCGAATAGCGAAATTAATAGGGCATATTTCTTGTATTTTTCGGACTGAAGATCTACCTGCAAAAAAAGTGTATCTCTGAACCGTGAGTCCTCGCGAAGCTTTCCAGGTCTAGATCAAAGGTTTTCATCCAATCACACGCTCCTGTTTCATTTCTTTTATACTGCCTCTGTTTTTGTTCCTGTAGCCGGGGTACAATCCCTTTCTTTTGTGTCTGGATGTGGCTTGTTCAGTGAATGACAGCTGTGTTGAAAAAAAAAAAAAATCCATCGTTAGTGTTTTGCTAGTTATGGACTCCACCCGTCTGTCGTTGTTTATATTAAAAAAAAAAGCAACAGAAAAGATCCAATTGGTATTTTGTGTCAGGATGTCACTTCACACAGTGTATCTTTAATCTGCCTTATCTTGGTTTGATTGACAAAGTTTTGGAATTAGATATTTCTGTTAACTAACAGATACTGAGATACTTAATAATTCTACTGCCGATAACAAAAAGGACCATAGTCTTACAAGTTAATGTTAAGAAAAACATCTTTCAAAGTTTGCTCCGTTAATTGAAAGTCAGCAAATAATATTTCTCGAAATAGCGTTTTTATCTGTGACTAATCGTTGCTTTATTCCAATACCATTTCAAACATTTTTGTTATTGTAGTGCTTTTAAAACAAACATTTTTTTTTTTTTTTTTTTTTTTTTTTTAGCGTAGTGCTTTTAAAACAAACATCACAAAAACTCCTTTTTGCTGATAAGTAAAAAGTAAATATCTGTATGTACTGTTGTTAAATAATTCCTCCTAACTCGTTTTTCTCTCATTTATAGCTTATAGACAAATATAATGAACTTCCTTTGACAATAATTCTATAATATATCCACATTAATTTTTCCCCTCCTTTTTATTACTGTAAAATCTGTTACTTGCATACTGAAAAGGCATGTGGATATTAAGGAAAATCTTGAATAGTAAAATTTTGAAGCAATTCTCGTGTGACTGATGACATTAACCTTGGTAACACTAATAAACTAAAACTTTACGTTCGGTGGTTGACATCTTAATATTGCCGATTTTTAGACATTTGCTCTTCTAGCTTTCGGCCCTAGAATTGATATGTATTGAAAATCTAAAAGCTTGAGGCTATATAATGTGTGTGTACAGATACGTTCAGTCACTTTGCTATATACTTATGTCCAACCCGAGTACATGACTTGTACTAGCACTTTATGATGAAAAACACACACACACACACATACACACACACACACACACACACACACACACACACACATATATATATATATATATATATATATATATATATATATATATATATATTTATATATATATATATATACTCTCACTGATCTGTAAAGAACAAAAGTTAGTTATGTTCGTACGTACACATTAATGAGTACACTGTTAAAAAGTGGGATATAGTGAAACAAATGGAAATGGAGAGCGAAATGTTTCCGTAATAAACGCGCACAGGCCCCGCCCACTAAAACATGTTACCATTTGAGAAAATACTACATAACCATGCTCCTTTACCCTGTATTACACTACAGTATCATAAAATTCAATTTATTTAATTACCCAATCGTGTTTTCACAAAGTTCGCTAGGATTTTAAAACAATATACTTATTTGCACTTGAATGTACTTTGGGTTTTAAGTACAAGGACAAGTAACATGGATTTTTAAAATTCCAAAATACAAGTACGAGTACGTTAAGATCCGTACTGTAAGTGCAAATACTTGTGACCAATTCTGATGTGTGTGTGTGTGTGTGTGTGTGTGTGTGTGTGTGTGGATTGTCCTCAGTTAGGCAGGATTCAAACGCGCTCGCTGGCTGACCGACCCTCATGCAGTGTACCTCCACTTTGCAATATTACTATAACGTGACCTTCGAACTGTTATGAGACTGGCAGCGAGGCCTGTATTACAGTAAAACCCATTTGTCGCCACTTTATTTACTAGTAAGTAATTTGTATGAGTTATGCATTTTGTTCATTTAATAAATTTATTCCGAAGTTAAAAAATAACAATAGTCAATCATCATGACTCACTCTGTTTCCCATTTCTCTTTATCTAGATTCTCGATTATCTGAACTGAATTTTATTATTAAGTGAAATTAAATAAAATAAAAGCAAAAGACCGGAACAAACCAAGGATAAAACGAAACGAAAACATTAAAGGAAAACCTGAGATCCCCCAGTCTGTATATTCTCAAAATTTACAATACATGTATCCCTAATGAAAACAATGAAAATACGCTCTCTCTCTCTCTCTCTCCTTCTCCTCCTCCTCTTCCTCCTCCCCCTCCCCCTCCTCCTTCTCCCTCTCTCCTCCTCATTCTCCCTCTCCCTATCTCTTTCTGGTCTCAGAAAAAAAAAAAAAAAACACAAGAAGGCATCCAGTGAGCTCCGCGAACAACACACCGCTGATCGGATGAGCAAACAACCCACCTTGGAGGCAAAAATCGTTTTTATTTCCTCGTTCGCTTTTGAAAAAAAGAAACTCAGTCAACCATTCGGAGGAATGAAAATAAAACTGAGGAAGTAAAAGAAAAATCTAAAATATAAGAAATACAAGTACCGTAAAAAAAAAGAGAAAAAGAAATCAAAGGATAAAGAGATTTGTATTACTGCCCCCCCCCCCCCTGTCAGGCACTTATGGGGAACTGACTTAGGGGCGTCTTCTGTAGCGTCCTTAACTCGTAATACCGTATTTAGTTTAATCCTAATCCACCGTGTCCGTACCGAAGACGACACTCTCCGCTGCCAGACGGCGCGACAAAAATGTTCAGTGAAAACTGGCGTACTCTCTATTCTATCAATCTGCGGTATTTTGAAACATTTCTGTGCAATGTTCTCTTCACACATAACTGTTGCATGTTGTGTAGGGTAGCGTTTGGAGCAAGTCATGCACTCATACCTGTAAATAAGCAACAAAATCATCCAAAAGATATCTATTCAACATTCACCCTTCATGTCCCTACGCATATGATAGTATTAAAGATATTACCTGATGATTTGCAGTCCGAAATAAAATTTACTTGGATGAATAAACCTTGCAATTTGCATTCAGACACTGAATTGTTAAAATATTTTTTTGACAACTGATCTTCATTTTTTATAGATTGGAGAAAAGGTGATTGTTATAGAAAGTTGTAGTCAGTCACTCAAGATGCATTTTGATCTTCATATGATAATTACGAGGCACAAGTAGGCTTACTTATAAGGGAAACATGATTATTTATGAGATATTATATTTTTCATGATAACGTTCTTATATTTATAGTAGTAAAATGGGTAACGAAACTGCTCTAACAACTATAAAACCAATCTTTATTTCAATGACACTCAAGTACAAAAATGCCATTCACCAATTAATTTCCATCGTGCAATAAAACGAAACGAAAACATTAAAGGAAAAACTGAGATCCTCAGTCTGTATATTCTCAAAATTTACAATTTCTCTCTCTCTCTCTCTCTCTCTCTCTCTCTCTCTCTCTCTCTCTCTCTCTCTCTCTCTCTCTCTCTCTCTCTCTCTCTCTCTCTCTCCTTCTCCTTCTCCTCCTCCTCCTTCTCCTTCTCCCTCTCTCTTTCTGGTCTCAGTAAAAAAATAAAAAAATAAATAAAAATAAATAAAAGGCATCCAGTGAGCTCCGCAAACAAC
>NW_020871059.1:394195-399195 GCF_003789085.1 Penaeus vannamei
ACGCTGGTGATACTAGGATATTCGATTGTCGAGGTCTCTAAATATTGGCCATATGGGATTGATGTGGGTACGGACGTCTGAAATTACTGGGTGGAAATGGATGAAAGAGGATACTTGTGTTGATTATGCATGTATATGACTATGGTGTATAAGGTAACGGTGTGGATGTAAGTACGTATATAGCATAGCTGAGGTAGGTATCGATGCGCGCGTTAGTTGGTGTGGTGGGGTGATGGTGGAGTGCTATGGTAGACGGAAGTTGATTTAGGATGTGTGTATTTGTGACTGGAAAGCTTAAGGACGGATGTACTGTTGTGAGGAAGTAGTCAGTGCAGTGCACGGGGCGGTGAATCCGAGAACCGGCAACCGATAGTTATCAGCCCGCCGGGACTGCCGGCAGCCAGGACGGCAAAGGTGTTTGGTAGGTTGTTGGTGGTGATGCGGGGTAGTGTGTGATCGGGGCCTACAGCACGGCCACAACATAGGTGGGTGAGGGTGAGTGCTCGCTCAAGTTCGATAGTAATGGGGTGTGTGTTGCGTGTATTGTGCTTACTGCTAATGTTAACTGGTAATATTGTACAAACAATTGTGTATCTTAGTATAACACTGGTGTATTAGTTTGTAACATTAGTTCTTGTGTGTTTTGTGTATTGTAAAAAGATGGAAGGTTTTGAATGCGTAAATATTTAAAATGTCTGCATGAGATATGAAATAGGTGGATGGTTTGTAGGTGCCAGTGTTGAATGCTGTTCTAACGTGTTTGTTATATGTTCATTATGTTTTTAGACTTTAGCTCCTCTATTTATAATAGGGTGCTATTGTGGACGAACTATGGGGTCTGGGTGGTCATGATAGATCTAGTATGATGAATACTTACTTTTATTCCGTGGATGTTGTGGCTGCATGTGATGGGTGGGGCTTGACAGCTCTGAATGAATGTCGAAACGTCTTCTCTCTCTCTTTCGTCTCTCTTCGTCTTTTTTTTTCTCGCTACTTCTGGCCCACTCCTCCTCCCCACTACTATCCTCTTCCTCTCTTCTCTTTGTTGTGTTTTCACCCCTCTCTCTCATCTCGCTCTCTAGTTTAACTAAAACGTCTATAACTACTACTATGCTATTATACTCCAATATTATGACTCACTCTTCTGCTTCTTATATATATAGATATATATGTATATGTCATCTCATCTTACTTCTTCTATTCTATTATATATTTTTCATTACTGTCTCTCTGTTGCTGTCTCTGTCGTGTGTGTCTCAGTCTCATCTGTTGCTTACTTGCTATTCTCTACTATCTATCTCTACTCTTCTCTATTACTATATTACTTATACTACTTCTCTATATCTATCTATCTATATTATCATTCTACTTCTACTATACACTATCTGATATATACTACGTATATAATATTATTCATATGAGGATAGTTAGATCATATCGCAGGCTCATGATTGGCTCATATATTAGTCTATATATATTAGTATCATATACTTTATAACATGTAATTATGTTACTCCAGTTTAGTATATACCATAGGTGTATTAGTTATATATTACATAGATATATAGTTTATTATATATACTTACTTATATACGTAGTATATATTTGTATATATACATATAGTGACATATATATATTTATATTATACTTTTGGTTCATTATATTGTATACTATGATGTGGTTTTATTATATAGGTGATTAGTATATTAGTGTCTATATCCTCCTCGCAAATTATAAGAATGATATATTTATGCCTATTTCAATTTATGCCGTTTGAATATATATAACAAGTGTATATATGTATTACATATTATTTAAGTTATTTGTAAAAAAGTTTGTAGTATTTCAGTTGTATTTATACATGTTATTATATAACTAATAGTATATTCTATGTATTGTTTCTCTATTCATAATTGTGTTATAAGTTCCGTGCCCAGCACTTTGGCAACATATCATAATAATTATAATTAATAAAATATATATATATATATATATATATATAAAATTATAATATTATTATTCATATAATAATACATTATATGAGCATATATATAATAAAAAAATATATCCTGATTCCACTGAAAACTCGTAATAGCTGCCATCGTGATTATTTATTTATTTATACTCATAATTTACCTAGTCTGATGTATGATGGTGATATATTAGTACTTTCGTATACTGATCTATTTAATATATGGTACCATAGTATTTATATTGATCTTTCAATTTCAATATATTACATTACTCTCTCTATTGCATATATGGTGGATCCTAATCAATTAATCCGTATTATATATATTATATTATATATATAATTCATATATATATATCTATACATATAGTACATATGTACTTAACACTAACAAGTAAAGTCAGGCTAAGTATACTATGATACTATATATCGGATTATCTTATCTCTCAATGCAATTGTAACAATATATATATGCTATGGGATGTATTGTATGATGACTAGAAAATGTATTCTTGCGCCATTATGGACTTCTAGGGTGACCAATAAGATGGAATGTGGAGAGAGACTAGAGGTAGGGTTTATGTTATGAAATAGTATCATTGAACGACAAGAGCGGCCGTATGAGGTCAGTGTTTCTATTGTAGTACTTGTCGAAGTCCATGTTTTTTTATTTATTTATCGATGGTATATTGTATGCTAACGCTTGAAGAGTAGGGTGGAAGAGCATTTACCTGCGCTTTTGAGAATAGACGATGTTTCAGATTCTATCACGTCTAAGTGATGTCGAAATAGATGAACATATTGAGATGCCACAGGACGCGACGAGGAGGAGCATTTGCGGACTGCACTCGCGATAAGTGAATAGAAGAAAAAGAAGAGAAAGGATGAGATAGAGAGGTTGCTATTCGAATTTCTTTCGTTCTTTGCATAGACCAGTGAGAAACTTGAGAGCGCATGAGAGTAGAAGATCGTGAGAGAGGGAGATGGAGTAGACATGATGACGAAAGAGAGAAGAAGGTGCGGGCGGATGGTCGAGAGGAGAGAGAGAGGAGAGATGAGGAGAGTAGAAGTGGTGACAGTGAGGTACTCAATAGACCGT
Organism: Penaeus vannamei; assembly: GCF_003789085.1. Classification (NCBI taxonomy): domain Eukaryota; kingdom Metazoa; phylum Arthropoda; class Malacostraca; order Decapoda; family Penaeidae; genus Penaeus; species Penaeus vannamei. The sequence continues at coordinate 397,267 of NW_020871059.1, forward strand.
ACCTTGGAAATCTAAAACACAGAAGTAAATGGACAGACGAACAGCCAGAAGACAGAAAGAAGAGCAGCACATTCACTCAAAAATTACTCGTGCACGTAGTTAGTCGACGGCCACCCTAGTTGTGTCGCTATTGTTATAGACGAGGCCTCCTCGATAGTGGTCGTTTGCATGGAGTGCTGATCTAGCTCTCCGTCTTTCTCCTGTAGGCCGCCATACTTTCGCTGTGTCAGCGGTGCGAGGGACGCTGCACGTTCCTATACTCCTAGCAGGAACAGAGGGCGTCGGGTAGTAAAACTCGGAGATCTGAAAGACTTGGGCCACCGTGTGATTGCCTGGTAATCCTGGTTACTACGTTGTATTATATCGCGGTCACCTCATGCTCTGGGCTCGCCTCTCTTCATCGCCACGCAGTATTGGTGTATACTCTGATAGGTGCTTTGTAATGAGTTGTATATGACGCGGCGATGTACGGGCGCATGACAGAACAGCACGCCTCCTGGCGCGGGTCTTCACTGCGTTAGTGGCGGCACCGTGACGTATTGCAATAGCCTTCTGTTAGATTTTCAGGTACGGGTATATTATCCCACCAAGTAATCGACATTGGATTTTATGTACATTCCTCCCTACATTTCATTCTATGCGCTAAGTTCACGGTCATCAAAGAAAAAAGAATTAAAGAACAATATTTTCCTTTTTTTTTTAACTACCGTGAGGCAAAGTCTGTTGGCTGCTGTGGCATCTAATAATGTTCATTTTATTTCGACATCACTTTATGGACGTGATAGAATGAAACGTGAAAAAAGCGAGGAAATGCATTCCAAACCCATTTTGTAGGCGTGTATTGCATTACAATAATCAAATCGATAAAATGAATAATAAAAAAAAGGATTTGGAAGTATAAATAGAATACGAATGCTACGGCTCGTTGCGTATGATACTATTTATAAAATAATCCATTTATTATTACTTATTGGTTGCCGAATCTATTGGAGGAACAACAAAGCAGATTTTTCATTCATTGAAAGCCGTCAGTCGCTGACCTGTGTGACACCGGATAATATTTCCATCGTAATCTACGCTTCGCTAAGCTCTCCTCAGACAGGGAATGGTCAAAATAACGATGGCAGCTTCGAGTTTTCAGTGGAAACTAGGATTTTTTTTTTTTTTTTTTTTTTTTTTTTTTTTTTTTTTTTTTTTTTTTGAAAAGTGCTGGTCGGAACTTTCATATATGCATATAGATCCTTTAGCTGTAACACGATACAAACTTTTTCAAAAATTTTATTCACGGAGAGGATTACATTTTTTTTTTCGGGAAGCAACCAAAACCACCGAAGAACCAAAGATAATGCCGAGAACGTAAGCTTTGACACCAAACTGAATCTAGTGCAACAGCCATCAGAGCCCTTGCGTTCTACCGTGAGAAAGAGAGAGAGAGAGAGAGAGGGAGAGGGAGAGGAGAGGAGAGGAGAGAGAGAGAGAGAGAGAGAGAGAGAGAGAGAGAGAGAGAGAGAGAGAGAGAGAGAGGAGAGAAGAGAAGAGAGAGAGAAAGGAGAGAGAGAGAGAGAGAGAGAGAGAGAGAGAGAGAGAGAGAGAGAGAGAGAGTGAGAGAAGAGAGAGAGAGAGAGGAGAGAAGAGAGAGAGAGAGAGAGAGAGAGAGAGTTGAGTGAGAGGAGTGAGGGGAAGCTCCCTCAAGGGATGGGAACCGGTGTGTATCTGGCGCCCCTCGTAAAGATTATCTAAATGGTATTGAACCCGGGGAGGATCCGCCTGCTGTCCTTGGGCGGTTCTTTACCCGAGCTTTTGTGTCCTGGTTATTTTAATACGTCATTCCTTCTTCTTTAATCTGACCCCGCTGGAGTTGTGCGGGATCGTCAAGTGATATCAGTGATAATGACGTTAAGGATATCAGTAATGTATCATTTTTCATGA
>NW_020871059.1:424195-426695 GCF_003789085.1 Penaeus vannamei
AAGAAAATGTTCACGAAAGCTTGTTGTACACTTTGCAAAACCTTACACATATGTTTACTACATTACAGGAACTCGTTAATCTAACTGAAGTTAAGACGTCTTGTTTGTAGGAACTTCCCATACTTCCAACTGGTACACTACACGTCTAGAAGTGATACTTTTTATCTAGCAATACTTTTGTAGTATATAGTATCCTTTGAGTGAAGAGGTTGGTCTCTAACATGACTGTGATTTGGGGAAATGACTTTACATATGTCTACAACAGGAAATGGATCCGATTCAGAAAATGATGACAAAATCTTATTGCTATTCAAATTTCAAAACGAGAGAGAGAAAAAAATCGGCAACAGGTGTCTAGGAAAAAATAACATAGATTTGACAATTGTCTTGAATTTGAGAAAATAAAACTACGTATGTTGTGTAGACACTTAAAAGAAAGAAAGAAAAAATAATTTAATGTAGATTATTAAAATCGACAAAACTTATGAAAGGCGTAAACTCATTATTATTCGATGTGACAAAATATTTTCACGGTTTCTATGTCTCCGAGTTTGTTGTCATGTGTTTGTGTGCGTGCACACACACACACACACACACAAATCTCTCTCCTTTATATGTATATATGTGTATGTGTGTGTGTGTAAATATATATATATATATAATATATATATTATATATATATATATATATATATATATATATATATATATATATATATACATATGTGTGTGTGTATGTATATAGTATACGTATATAATATATATATATATATATATATATATATATATATATATATATGTATATATATATAAATATATAATAATATATATATATATATATAATATATATATATATATATATATATATATATACATATACGCTCATATACATGCTTTTGTCTTAAGCAATTGAATTACAGGAGAATCCCAGAATCAGTTGCAGTACAGGATCAGTCCTGACTTGATATCTGATGCCGTTTATGCAGTGTCTAGACATCTACAGAGTCCTTGGAAGATACTTACCTCTTGGATCTGGATTAGAGTATCACGAATACATATGCCATCGCAGCGTAGTCATGCTTCCTTTGATCGAAGCCCGCTACGCGTTATGTACGTGGGTGTGGGTGCTAATGGAGGAGCATTTGGTGCTGGAGTTTGGAATGGCTGCACCTTAGGATAGTGTCTTGAAGCAAAGAAGCTAAAGGGATCCCCTGCAGCTACGTTATCATTTATAAACACCAAATCCGGGTGTGTGATTGCAGGAGACGATGCCTTACCACTCGAGGCCTACTCCGTGAACCTAGGTCGTGCCATGACCGAGGACAAAGAAGATTCAATTAAAAGCTTCGCGGGTAAGGCAGGTGTTAGAAAATGCCTTAGGTATTTTTGCATCCAAGGCTCGAATGTCTGAGAAGTCACTTGCTGCCCGGCAAGAAATTATAAAGAGTATCATCGCTTCTGTTGTGCTCCACAATTTTCTGCGAGTAAGGAGTGGAAAACCTGCACAACAAACCCTTTTCGAAAACGAAGACATTGAAAATGGACAGATACATCCGGGTGATTACGAAGTAAAGCCTCCAAATGGATTCGAAAATCTCCAACCTGTTGCGAGAGGCCATCCAAACGAAGCAAAAAGTGTGAGAACATATGAAGAATTATTTCATGAACAGATTTAGACTACCGTGACAGCAAAAAATGATACCTTTGCATTAGTGGCACTCTGTAATATCATCGCCCTTTCAGATGATTGTAATTGTCTCATTTTTCAGATATTCTTTTCGTTTCAATTGTTTTCTGAACAATGTTGGTATTACGTAAATTACCCATTTTTCTTTAGTTCAGTTCTTTACAGTTTTATGACTTGAATTTTTCTTTTTCTTTTCTGATTTCTCTTTGTTGTGCAAACCATATGATAATCGTATAAATTGCAAAAGTTTAATTTTTCATTATTAACATTTGACCTAACATCCACACGTGTTCATTTTAATATATATGTGTACAGTGTACAGTGCAAAAAATAACGCAATATAATTGTATTTTCCTTCGAGAGTCATAAGTCAAACATACACAAAAGAGTAAAGAGTGAATTGCAGCAAACAACAAACTAATATCCTTATAGGAAAAGAACATAGTATTATAGCACAGAAGCAAATGTAAAAATCTCATTCGTGCATTAATCCACGTACAAGAATGTTTCTACGCTTCCTGCATAAAATCTTATTTACAGACTTGGTATGAAACATATTCTTCATGGACCAATCTGGTAAACAAAATCAAATGCAATCAATAGGGGTTGAATAGCACCGCTTCTTTTTTATTATTAATTTATTGACAAATTTTATAAAGCTGGAGGTATAATTTTGCCTCCTGCTACATTCCTGAAAGATTTTTTTTTTTTTTTTAGAGGGCAAGACTCACTTCAGAACGCTGGTTGAAATGGGTAATACCTTCAGAAATGCACTCACTACCCAAGAGGATCCAATTTCCTAGAACTGTCTTGT
>NW_020871059.1:431695-434195 GCF_003789085.1 Penaeus vannamei
GAAAAACTGTAAACACTCTGGGTTATTCACAGTAGAGAGTACAGGGTAAACAGCATAATGTGTGAGGGCGATATATCACATCACTTTGTTGGCGTCTCTCTCTGCTCCCCTCCCTTGTCCCCTCGCCACTCATAGCGTCGGGTTCCACACACACAATTAGTTTGTTTCGTCTTATTAAATTACGCTGGCATTGCAATATGTATATATATATATATATATATATATATATATATATATATATATATATATATATATATAACATATATATATATATATATATATATATATATATATATATATATATATATATATATACATACTCACACACAAAACACATTTATGTTTATATACAAACACACACACACAGATACACGTATGTGTTTGTGTATAAGCATAGATATATGTGTATACATACATGCATATATATATATATATATATATATATATATATATATATATATATACATATACATGCATATATACATACATAAATACGTATATATACATACAAACACACACACAACACACACACACACACACACACACACACACACACACACACACATATATATATATATATATATATATATATATATATATATATATATATATATATATATACATATACATATATACATATACATATATATATATATATATATATACATATATATATATATATATATATATATATATATATATATATACATATATATATATATATATATATATATATAATATATATATATATATATATATATATATATATATATATATATATATATATATATATATATATATATACATATATATATATGTATATAGTATATATATATACATATATATTTAGATGTGTGTGTGTGTGTGTGTGGAAATCTACGATCTGACATTCAAATTTATTACATGTGCAATTAGAATTTGTTGATGTAGCATCTTGGCAAACCGCTTATATAATATGTCATTTATTTTAATATAGTAAAATTCAGTATTTAACAACTTGTAGACACATAATGTTTATTTTTATGTAATGATCATTGGATGGAATACCTTGTATGGTTATATATAGAGGGAAATTATTCAAGAATGACATCTTCAGGCAGGTGGGTTGAATATCTTGCAACAATTAGAGTCAATTCTGGGGGCATAATATAAGCTGGGGACGCGTGTAATATCGTATCACGTATTACAACAGATGGTCATAGGATATTTGCCAGACTGACGTTGGCTTTCCTTGGAGACAGGTTGTGGTTACTCAAAAGAGGAAGCAACTGGAGGTGACGCATCCCTTGGCACGTCTTTCCTGTCTTCTGAGACGAGAAAATAAAAGACGAAAATTAGATGAATGGTAACTCATCAAAGGAGACAAAACCACAGTGTACAGAAAAGTTGACTCGGAGTGATATATAGTTTATTTTGCTGTGCTGTTTGAGAGCAGAGATCATATGATCATTGATGAACTTTGGGCGAGGTTACCTTTCTCGGGACAACACTAGAATTGAGACGAAATCATCATCTGAAATTTAATTAATTTAATATGTTGAGACGACTACAGTAGATTTAACTGAAATTGGATGGGAAATTTAGTTATGTAAAGCATGAATACAACACAGGGTGACAGTTGTTCAAGAGATGAATACGACATACACACACACACACACACACACACACACTCACACTCACACTCACACTCATCACACTCACACTCACACACACACACACACACAACACACACAACACACACACACATATATATATATATATATATATATATATATATATTTATATATATATATTACAACATATATGTGATGCAAAAGTTGTTAGTATTCACAAAGCTTTTATTAATATATATATGAAAGTTTTACATTGCGTACTCAGTATTTTAGATTACGAATTGTTACGTGATTAGATTAATTCCTCCATTAGAATGTCAGCGAGTCGGCGAAACGGGAGCTCATTGCTAATTCTTGCATCGGACATGATTATTGCTCTCGGTGCAAGGATCGTACTTGAGTCTCTTGAACAGGATACGGTGTGGATACTTAATAATTAGAGTCGGAATACACATATATACTTTTGTGGTGTGTGTTGTAGTATATATAATATATATATATATATATATATATATATATATATATATATATATATAATATATATTATATATACTATATATATATGTATATATATATATATTATTATATATATATATATATATAATATATATATATATATATATATATATATATATATATATATATATATATATATATATATAGTATATATTGTATATATATATATATATATATATATATATATATACATTAATATATACTATATATATATATATATGTATATATGTCGAGATCATTGTATATATTTTTATGTTTCTAAAGGCATATATTAATTTGACAAAATTTATTGTTATAACAAATAGAGTAAATTAAAATAATCATTTATATATGGTTTGTTAATTTAAATGTTAACAATTTTCTTGTCAGAC
>NW_020871059.1:439195-441695 GCF_003789085.1 Penaeus vannamei
ATATGGCATTTCATTATATACGAATTTATGAAAATATTCGACCTACTGTACACAAATATACAAGAGTATTAGTGAGTGTGTTATTATCGAATAATCAACTATTAGGAAGTAGAAGGGAATATATTGCTAAAAATTATTAAGAGATATTAATATTCAAAGATATGGGACAGTAATACACCATTACAAAGATTACCACACGGAAACCGATAAAATACCTGATAAATTAAAAAAGTGAGCGTGTAGACCAGGGCGACAACCAATCTTCAAACCAAACTGTTTACAAGAAAGCTTGAAATGGGAAGGAAAGGGGATCAAAATAAGAGACGAAAATAACTAAATAATCTAAGATTTGCAGACGGTATGTTCTCTCAGGGAATCAGCAAATAAAATGTACCAGCAAATTATAATATAAATATATACGGATCTGAATAGAGAATAGTCTTAAAAGACTAAAAGGTTACATGTTTAATCAGTAGAGTCCAGTTTCGAAAATATTACATGTACAAGCGAAGCGCTAGAGGTAGTAGACAAGTTAAAATATATATATTCTATAGGCAACTACTGAGACAGACAAACATATTCTTTTCCAGCTAAAAATGAAATAAAGCAACGCATCAGTCAAGAGAGCTGATGAGAGCGCCCTGTCTAGACACAGATAAATATATATACACAGTAACGTACACTAAGAGGTTCCCTTGCCAGTAATTGCTAGAAAGAAAGTTATTAAAAAGTGCGTCCTCTACCAGTTTATATGTATCCTTTGTTATCATGAAATCAATGGACACAATCAATAATTACTGAGAGGAATAACTAATAGAAGTGGCCTCAAAGAGGAGGTATATTATGTAATGAGGTCGATCGTATTGGGATATATATATATATATAATAAATATATGATCATATTATATTATTATGATAATATAAATATATATATTAATATATTATATATATATTATATAATATATTTATTAATTAAATATGAAATCGTATATCAATTTGTCATTAGTACATATATCAAATGTGAAAAGGTAAATGAGATATATTATAATACCATTCATTTATTACACCTACTGAGGTATCAGCATTTTGCAAACTAGTATCGAATATATCTATCGCACAGAAATAAATAAATCACATTGTGAGTGTGGGTCTGTGTTCTAGTATATATAACATATCACACATATTAACATACTAAATATAATTCTATATGTAAGAGGTGTGATTGCATAAGTATATACATCAAATATAAGATAGATAGACCGCAATTATTTATCATGAACATTTACTATGATAGCTTCGTGTCGAGTCTGGAATTTGTGTTCGATCCACACACATCTTCCGCCGTATCGACACATCACCAGCCGGAGCACTGAAGGAGAGCAATCGTGAGAAGGCAGATGATGATAACGGCCCCTCTCATCCCCATATTCCCGGTGTAACAAAATATTTCGACCACTCTCCCTTGCAGGAAAAGAGAGTAGAGCACAACTAGGGCTTAAGTAGCATAATTTTAAACCGGAAAAGTACATTTGTTTAACAAATCTGAACCAGTTATAACTCAATTATAGGAACTAGTATATGTATTATGTAGTGCAGATATTGAAGTGATATGAATTTCCAGCCCTCACTACACCATCGCTAGGCCGGTGGCCACTCGTATTTAGTGTTGTGACACATGTATAGTTGTCACTAGGACCAAACAGTTCTCGTAATACTATTGATCATGGTGAAAACGCTTGAATACGTGAAGTGCATTCTAATGAAGAGAAAACGGAAAATAGAATAGAAACATAGGAAATGGGATGAATTACCGGTTTGGCGACCCCCAAGTTTCAAGCAGGATGGGTGAGGTGGGCAGATTGGTTTCCTCCGGCGATGGACAGAGTGGCGTGCGCGTCCTTGGGAGGGCATTTTTATCATGAACATTCTACCTCTCCGATCCGGGATTGCGATCCCCCGCCGCCAATCAACGTGAATGCCAATGCACGTGGCCGCTTCTAATGAAATGACCTCACTTTTCTGTTATATCTATCTATATCTGTATATCGGATTCATTATTCTATTACACGCTGTGCAGTTGTTTTCTGCAAATTAGTGTTTCTGTCTAACACCAACTAAAAAAGCCGCTGAGGAGGCAAACGAAGATAAGGGCGTTCTTGGTATAGAAAACATCACATCGAGCACGAGTTAACCGATATCCTCGTATTGGTACAAAACATGATGAGTCCCAAACAAATGCTACTTTGGGCTCTTTACTCACCTTTCTGGCGCGTGCGTAAGCTTTATTTCACACATCCCAACTATCAACTATATAATAAACAAACAATTGTTTGTTGGCTTGAGCGTGATTCTTTGGTGTAGGCCCCGTAGTTGCGAGCCTATTGGGTACACAGGATAATTTATGGACAGAGCAGTCACCGGCCAATATATTCAGTTACTTTAATCAGACTTACAACCTGAGGTGCCACATTTCCCTATATTTGATTCACTTATTGCTACC
>NW_020871059.1:446695-449195 GCF_003789085.1 Penaeus vannamei
AGTCCACTTTGAAAACAGCCGAACCACAAGTTTGTACATACAGCGCAATGTCCTCGTCTGCACTAACAAGTATATTCGAGAACACGAACACCTTTTCAAAGACAATATCCATTATCAAGGTTATTATTCAATATATTTGTTTTGTGATTATATTCATTATTAATATATTAAATGAATTAATGCCCTTACAATTTATAGGATTAAGATTAGGATCAGAATATTTCAGGATGCATACATACTAGATACGCGCGCACACACACACACACACACACACACACACACACACACACACACACACACACACACACACACACACACACACACCTGGTAGCCAAGTTTTCGATGTAGCCATCGGCCATGTCCCTCTAGACCCATGCGATGGCCTCCCGCAGGCATTAAACTGATGGGGTCGGAATGTTGCCCATTTGCTCCTTGATGTGTGTCCACACTTTTTCTATCGGTTTCAGGCCCTGCGAGTTAATTGGCCACTTCATGCACCACGGTAAGGGGCCGAGTCGTGTACAAAAGCACCATCTGGCTGACGAAGGTCAAAGGGATGCTTGAAATCCTTCAGGTAGTTTTCTGACCTTTCGCCGCTGCTCCAAACCATCACATAAGTTGATTGCTTGATCCCCCTAACAGCGTTCCGGGAGTCAAATCGGATGCTGCCCTTCGGACGTGTATTTTCTGGGCAGAAGGCAACCTTTTTGTCTAAACTTCCTTTGTAAACATTGGTTTGATGGCGGTCTTGCAAAAGGGTCGATTGAGGTAACGCTGAAGCCGTTCACATATGGTACGAGCCGCAATGTTGTTTAGGATATATATATATATATATATATATATATATATATATATATATATATATATATATATATATATATATATATATTATTCCGGTGCTCGTGATGAATAAATTTTGCTTGACTGCAGACTTGATGGACGCAAAACTTTTGGCTTAAGTTATTACTGGCTTCATTGGGCGAGGTTTGGGTAGCGGCACTGTTCCGGGTAGATCTTTACTTGCAACGATGACGTGCAATATGGTTCTCATTGATCATCCTACGCGGCTACAAATGTCTTTAATCCTTACATTTTCCCTCCGCAGTAGGATGATTTGGGTCGTTCTGCCATTTGGGAAGTAGATCTGACCATTTTGAAAACGCATAAAATGGAAAGGGTATAAAGTATTGTCATATGAGTGGTGTTCATTAAAGACTTCCTCTTCCCCACTTTTCCACTTAGTAGACTGAAATTTTGAATGCAGAAAGATACATACCTCGATAGGTCATGTGTAGATTTGCGGTCCTTAACTTAAAGCATATTTCCTGTTGCAGTGGTAAAGATACAGTAAGGTGTGAAAATGGAAACTATTGATTACCAAGCCGTAACAGGGTTTTATATCTGAACGGCTGCACATCACAAGAGACCTTCGATTACGTAAAAGCAACTTATAAGGAGGATGCCCCATCATGTGACGTTGTTAAAAATTGGCATTGCCAGTCTAGGTGTGGTCGGAAATCTGTGAAAGTGGGTCCTATTCCTGGGCGACCCCAGTCTGCCGTTAATGAGAACACCATTTTGGAAGATCATTGTATTTTCATTCGTGAGTTAGCCCAAGATGTCTAGATTAGTGTTAGGTCTGTGGACAAAATCATTCATAAACATCTGCATATGCAAACATTGTCTGCTTAGTGGGTTCCCAGGCTACTCGCAAGTCCATGGCTCCACGATTCTTTGAACCATGTGTCAAGAAATTTTTTTTGACAGACTGATTACACAGGACGAAACGGGTCCATGTATATATATATATATATATATATATATATATATATATATATATATGTACATATATGTATATACGTATATATAAATATATACTTCTATATATGCATCCTACACACACACACACACACACACACATATATATGTGTTGTGTGTGTGTGTGTGTGTGTGTGCGTGTGCGTGCGTGCGTGCGTGCGCGTGTGTGTGTGTGTGTGTGTGTATGTGTATGTGTATATATATGTATATATATATATTATGTATATATATGTATATATATATATATATATATATATATATATATATATATATATATATAACATATATGTCTATATATATCTATATGTATATAGATATATACGTATATGTATATATATGTATATATTATATATATATATATATATATATATATATATATGTATATGGTATAATATGTACACACGTGTATATTACATATATATGTATACATATTTATAAATATGTCTCATATATATATATATATTATATATATATATATATATATATATATATGTATGTATATATATGTATATAATTTATGTATATTATATATATGTATATGTCTATGTCTATATATATATATATATATATATATATATATATATATATATATATATATGTATGTGTGTGTGTCTACACACACACACACATCAAAGAGAGAGAGAGAGAGAGAGAGCATATGCAAAAACTTTACCTTCTTATA
>NW_020871059.1:489195-496695 GCF_003789085.1 Penaeus vannamei
CGAACGTGTGTGCATCTTAGTCTCGACCCGATACTTTTGGTTCTTAGTTTAAAATAAATAAATAAATAAAGGATAAAGGATAAAATAAATCAATCATATTACTTCCTATTAATATATGTGTATGTATATATCTGCCAAAGTGAATTACCATATTATGTGTCCCAGAATGGTACTGACGTTGTAGTATGTGGGCTGTAGATATTAAATGTAAATGCCAAAATCATTCAGGGATATGCTTGTGCCACCTTCAATCGAATGCTTTGGACAAAGGTACCTATTCCTTGAGGATGAGAGTGGACTGCACACAGCTGAGGAAGTTGGCCTAGATAAAGAGGAGAGAAAAGGCCTATAACATTAGCGACCACTTCAACAATAATTCCCTATCCTTAATGGTAGTCTTGCATCAGAACTGAAGCTATGTGTCGTCGAGGTCTTAGAGAGAAATAGTAGTAATTCAGAGCTTTGTCACTGATATTAGATATTATGGAGTTTACCCAAACTCTTAAGGAAAGAAAGATCTAAATGGATGTACCTACAGTGTGTGTGTGTGTGTGTGTGTGTGTGTGTGTGTGTGTGTGTGTGTGTGTGTGTGTGTGTGTGTGTGTCTTTCTTTTTAAGAAACAGGAGTCATCCTTATGCTGCGTTCAGAAATGCTCGTCCTGCTCGTCCAGACCAGTTGGACAAGGTCTTGACTGTCCGGAACCTCTACTTCCTCGTCCAGGACAAATTGTTCATCTCGTCTATCTCGCCCTCCTGCGAAGGTGGGCGAGCAGGACGAGATGACATCGCAATAGCTTTTGTATGTAAACATTGACATTTGTAGGTAACCACAAGATATTGATGGGTAATTTTATGGCCTTTTATTGATGTTATCAAAAGATATTTTGGTTTTTGTTAATTGTAGGTAAGTTAAGCATCAAAGAAGTTACAAAACATATGCAGCGTGTAAAATAAAGACACCAGTATGATAAAAAAAAAAAAAAGTGAATGTTTACGTTCAAGGCAGTTGCATTCTAGGCAGCGAGGGTCTTGGAGGTTCCGAACATGGCTTCCTTATCCTGCTGATCCTGGACAAGTTGTCTGGATGAGCAAGACCAGGAGTTCCGAACCCAGCATTATATTTACCATTTATCTTATATCCTTTATATATATATATATATATATATATATATATGTGTGTGTGTGTGTGTGTGTGTGTGTGTGTGTGTGTGTGTGTGTGTATGTATAATATTTATATGTATATATATATATGCATGTATAGATATGTATATATGTGTGTGTGTGTGTGTGTGTGTGTGTGTGTGTGTTGTGTGTGTGTGTGTGTGTGTGTGTGTGTGTGTGTGTGTCGATATCATTATTTATTCGACATTCAGAAAAGTGCATTCTTTATATGTGTTGATATCATTATCTATTCGACATTCAGAAAAGTGCGTTCTTTCTAATTTCAAAGAAACATTTGTTTACATATTTTTATATATCTATAGGCATGTCAATATAACAAAATTTAATGTTAATAACAGATAGAGTAGGCTATAATTATCGGTTATAAATGGTTTGTGTTTAGATATTAAAAACTAATTTGGGGGAAAGCAATAAGTTTGTAATTTTAATGATTTCTTGTAAGAAAAGTCCTTGCCTTCCTCTCGTACAAAGGTATGTTGAGTGCTGGTATTGAAAGTCGTGTTTTACTGTGATAATATAGATTGTAATGCTTGATAAGTGTATTGTAATAATTTATAAATCCCTATGGTAATTTGTGATAATTGAAACGATTCATAGCTTTCCTCCTGCACAGAGAGAAAAAGAGAGTAAGAGAAGAAAATTGCGAAGAATGTGGCGGGAACACGCCATAATGCTTTGTTGCTAGGGAAAATTAATGTTAGTTATTTCGTTATCTTACTGGATACAGTAACGGAATTAGTCGTATGTGACAGTTCCGGTGGTATCAATATATATATATATATATATATATATATATATATATATTATATATATATATATGTGTGTGTGTGTGTGTGTGAGAGAGAGTGAGTGAACGAGTGAGTGAGTGTGTGTGTGTGCGTGTGTGAATATATATTTATATATAATATATAAATATACATTATATACATGTGTGTGTGTGTGTGTGTGCATGTATATATTGTGGAAATACGTCAGCCTTAATTTTCAAATACTCTTTAAAAGCTTGTCTGTTTTAGAGAATTATGGATAAAAGAGTTTGGATAAATCTTTTTAACATGCTAGTCCCATCTATTTACAGATGCACGGTATAATTTCTTCTTTCTCTTTCATGGAGAATTATCAAAAGCCATTAAAACACTCTTGAGTTTAAAGGCGCGGGTAGACGATCAGTTATTCATAGAAATGGCTGTAAATAACCGAATCAACGAATACATTATCACTGTCGAAAACTGTAACATAATTGGGGAATCTTGTTTGCTGAAAATGGAAACCTAGCCTATGCTATCGCCAACGCCTCTCGTCTTCATTTCCCGGGTCTATTTCCTCTTGTAATGTTGCTTCACTTTTATATCTATCTTAATTTTGGTTTAATTAGAATCCACTGAGTTTAATAATGTCGGTTGACAGGTTTCAACAAAATCATATGTTTTAAAGAAAATGTTACCTGTGAAATATGAGATGGAATAATGTGTCTTCCTACTTGTATTCAGAATGAAAATCGTATTGATTTTAAGTCAATATTTCCACCTTTTGTACATCTTGGTGTGCTATTGAAAAGATTCCCTTTCTTATATAGAACAGAGAGTCTGGCATCTAATGAACCAAGCTCTGGCAACGTAATATATCAAACTGCAGGAAGCAATTTAGGATTTCTTAGATCCCCAACACTTCATTGCCACTTTCTGCGGCAGCTCATTTTCAGTTCCGTGTTGTGGTGAAGGTGAAAGAGAATGATTGATATAACAATATCTTTGTGCTGAAATATGCTCAGGGAAGGAATCGACTCTGACTATAAATATAAATGGAAAAACATTCCATCGTGTTGACACAATGGTAGATAAATCCACAATGCACAAATTCTGCATTGTAGGTATTTCTAACATATATAAAGCTATATGTATATATGCATATGTATATTATATATATATATATATATATTATATATATATATATATATATATATAATATATATATATATATATATATATATATATATATATATATATGTATATATACATATAGATAGATAGATAAATTGTAAGTGCCCTAAGGATGAGCCCTACAAAAGGGTTTAAGGTAGACAACCAAGATGTCTTGAATCCTTTATTGAATAGTCATATTGAAGTGCGGCTGCTCCCCGGAGCGAGCTGTTGCTCCTTGGCTCCCCGCATGAAGACTGCCTCATCCAAAGTCTAAAGATCGCTCTGAAGCATTTGGCACCTGGTGGCGGAAAACATTGGAAATTCTAGAGTGGCAAGAAGAAGAAATAAGCAGGGGAAGCAATGGTCAGGCGTTTATGCATGTGTATATGTTTGTATGCGTGAAGATACGTTTGTGACAAACATGCAAGATTATATAAATGTATAGAATATAGTAATAAAACATAGATATAGCCGGGTTACATATATATATATATATATATATATATATATTATATATATATATATATGTGTGTGTGTGTGTGTGTGTGTGTGTGTGTGTGTGTGTGTGTGTGTGTGTGTGTGTGTGTGTGTGTGTGTATGTGTATGTGTATTAACATTTTTCCATAGTTTGTTGGCCTTTGCCAGAGGGTATTTCTTGATAGTATATCTTTGTAAATGTATTAGTGTTTAATATATTTCCACACTCTTGCTGCATCCTTGGATGAATTATTCAGCTGATGAATTATAGTGATTTTTGATTATGTAAAAAGTGATATATATACACGAAAATGAGATTTAAAGTTATCAGAATGTTCAACTTAGATTTAAATTTTGAGGCTTATTTGGTTGAATTGTTCAACTTTCACAAACCTAAAAAGATACAAGTTGTTTAAAGACAAAAAAGAATAGAAAGGTACTATGAAATTCATTTAAATTTGAATTTTGAAATGTGAATGACGTTGATTATTAGTGCTGATAAATCAATCGGTCAATGAAACTATAGTCCTGTTGAAACAAGTTAAGTTTAGAATTAGAGTATGTGTATCACACACACATACATACATGTGTGTATATATCTATATACATATTTATGTGTGTGTATGTGTGTTTATATATACATATACATATAAATATATAAGTGATCTATTTCTTAATTTTGTCTTGCCAAGTTTCCGGGCAATTTCCCCGTGGAAGAAATGGATAATGAAAGGCGACCGGACGCGAAGGGATTAAGGGACACATTAATAGCTTCCCCAAACTTCAAAAGGTTATCGGTCTTTATGGGCAGTTCCTATAAGTTTAGCCGGCCGTGACGAAGGGGAAAAGCAATTTTGGGAAAATGTAATTCCAAAGTTATTATAAAGTTATTAAGTACTCACAATTCTTTCACAAGATTAATCCAAAAGACACAATAGCTTTATCTGTATTATTACAACCGAGCTTTACGCTGTGATAGATTCATATAATACAGTTTCCTTTTTCTCAGGTTTTGTGTTATGTTTTCACGCATTTTCCTTGCTTCTTGGTCGAGGTTGTGCACGCTGTGTCACTTTGGACGAGTTCAGTGCTTTTTCAAACATATAATTAAGTGAATAGATACATAAAAAAGAATAAATAAATAAAATTAAAACATTTAGCGGTTCAAGGCTGTGCCACTACATTCAGATGACCCCAACAACCCCGCCCCCCTCACTCCCCCTACACAACCTACAGCTGTCTTATTTCTACAAAAGTTGCGTATCAAAGCTCTGTTAACTTTTCCTCAGTGATACATACATATATGAACGCCTCAATGCCAATTTTGATGTAGTGTTCCCTTGTCATAACAAAAACCTGAATAAAATTATACTTTCAATATGCTCAACATAATAAAAACATGAAGTGGTCAAAATATCAATATTAGTGACAAATTGTAACTTATGCGTTATTGAATAATCGTTTCCCTAAGATCCTCGCATAGGATATTATCAACGAAATACATGTTATTGAGGGAATCGTCGTGGTGCATCCTGGATGTAGGAAATGGGAAGGAAATGTCTAAGTTTATTGCCTGTTGGAAATCTCACAATTTCAGGGGGATATATAATGCACCGGTAAAATCCCGTGGTAATTCCGGTCTGTCTGACTGTTAGTCACTCTATCTCTCTCCCTCTCTCTCTCTCTCTCTCTCTCTCTCTCTCTCTCTCTCTCTCTCTCTATCTCTCTCACTCTGCTGTATAATGTATATGTATATATATAATATAATATATATATATATATATATTATATATATATATTATATTGTGTGTGTGTGTGTGAGTGTGTGTGTATTTTTGAGTGTCTATATATATATATATATATATATATATATATATATATATATATATATATATATATATATATATATATATATATATAATGCATGTATATATAGATAGGCAAGCAGACAGACAAATAGATATTTACAAAAATAGAAAGAAGAAAAATGCCTTATTCTATTCCTCAATCTCACCCACTGAAATTGTACTGTAAATCATTCGCACTGAATGCCCACGGAGATTGTCTGTAAATCCTCGCTATCATACCCTTAGTAGATAGGCAATGTCCATGAAACTCATCTAGATACTGTGTTCCGTCTTATGAAGAAGATGATCTGCTCTCCCTGGCAACTGCCGTCTTGTGAGAAGCGGGTTCGAGTCATTGGTAGGGAGGGTATATCTGTCTATCTGTCTATCTATATATATATATATACAGGTATATACATGTGTGTATGTCCATATATATATATATATATAATATATATATATATATATATATATATATATATATATATATATATATATATATGTATATATATATATATATATATATAATATATATATATATATAATATATATATATATATATATATATATATATATATATATGTATATATATATAATATATATATATATATATATAATATATATTATATATATATATATTATATATATATATAATGTATGTATATATATAAACATATATACATATATCTTATACAAATAATATATAAATATATACATACATATGCATTTATACATATGTATATATATATATATATATATATATATATATATATATATATTATATATATATATATGTGTGTGTGTGTGTGTGTGTGTGTGTGTGTATATATATATATATATATATATATAATATATATATATATATATATATATGTATATATATGTATATAATATATATATATATATATATATATATATTATATATATATAATATATATTAATATATATATATATATATATATATATATATAATATATTATATATATATATTAATATTAATATTATATATATAATATATATATATATATATATATGTAAATCCTCCTTCTCCTCCTTCTCTTCCCCCTCCTCCTTCTTTCACTCCACCTCTTCCCTCCTCCCTTTCCTCCTCCTCCTCCATCTCCTGCCTCTGCTCCTCCCACTCTTCCCTCTCTCCTCCTCCTCCTTCTCCATCTTCTCCCTCTCCTCCTCCTCCTCCTTCTCCTCTTCTCCCTCTTCTCCTCCCCGTCCCTCCTTTCATTCCTTCCCCTCCTTCTCCACCCTTTTCACTCTCCTCCTCCCACTCTCCCTCCCTTCACTCCTTCTCCACCTCTTCCCCTCCCCCTCCTTCCACCCTCCCGTCACCCTCCTTCTCCACCTCTTCCCCTCCTCCTCTCCCCCCTCCCAATACTTTCACTAATCTCCCTCCCCTTCCTCCTCTCCCCCCCTCCCCCTCCCCTTCCTCTCCTTCCCCTCCTCCTCTCTCCTCCTTCTCTCTCTCCTCCTCCTTCTCACTCTTCCCTCCATCTCCACCTCCCACTCCTCCTCCTCCCCCTCCTTCTTACCTCTTCCCCTCCCCCTCCTCCCTCTCCTCCTCCTCCTCCTCCTCCTTCTCCACCTCTTCCCCTCCTCCTCCTCCCCCTCCCAATCCTTTACTAATCTTCCCCCCCTCCTCCTCCTCCCGCGCCCTCCCCCTCCCCCTTCCTCTCCTTCCACTCCTCCCCTCCTCCTCCTCTCACTCTCCTTCTCCCTCCTTCTCCACCTCCACTCCCCCTCCTTCTCTACCTCTTCCCCTCCCCTCTTCCCTCTCCTCCTCCTCCTCCTTTCCCACCTCTCCCCTCTTCCCTCCTCCTCCTCCTCCCCTCCTCCTTCCACTCCTCCTCCTCCTCTCTTCCTCTCCTTTTCCCTCTCCACCTCCTCCCCTCTTCCCTCCTTCACCCCCCCTCTTCCCCTCTCCTCCTTCCCTCCTCCCCTCCTCCTCCTTCCAACTCCTCCTCCTCCTCCTTCACCCCCACCTCTTCCCCTCCTCCCCCTCCCCTTCTTCCCTCCTTCCACTCCTCCTCCTCCAACTCTTCCCTCTCCCCTCCTCATCC
>NW_020871059.1:506695-511695 GCF_003789085.1 Penaeus vannamei
AACTCACTATATTGGATCAATATGTGTTCGCAATGGATCATATACTGTAATGGAACATACAGTACATGAAAATAGAGACCTTTATTTCATTTTCCGTATAGTTATTTGAAGGGAAAAGTTCAGAAAAATCTCGTAACGCATGGGATACCCCTCTTCCACTATGAACATACGCCATCCATATCCTATATACTGAATAAACATGCGAATGTGAGCCCTAAAGCCTTCAGTAACAATAACAAACGTATTTGTGAAATCATAACACGAGGCCAAACTCTCTAAACGGAATAAAGAAATGACTGTAAAAATATACTGATGGAATATATATCAAGCAATCATACCCTTATGCGTTGTAGACCCAGTGGCCCAACTCGCCAATATCTTTATCTCAGGGAACATTCACAGTAAACAGATAAATAAGTGAGAATTTTATATTGCTCAATATTTCAAGCTGACCAGCAGATAAAGAAGCTTGGTAAAACAATATATATTTTCCATTTCATTTCACAGCTTGTGAGTGTGTGTGTGTGTGTGTGTGGTGTGTGTGTGTGTGTGTGTGTGTGTGTGTGTGTGTGTGTGTGTGTGTGTGTGTGTGTGTTCATATATACTTACATACATATATATATATATATATATATATATATATATATATATATATATATACTTCTGAATGCATACTCTTTACCGGGTATTTTTCAAATCTTACATCGTTCTTTTGCACTTGGATTCGGTTCTGGATATTTATGTGAACTCATATGAATAACATTTATGTCTAGAATTCTGAAGCAATAAATATCGGTTGAATCAGTTATTGGGTACTTTATATGGGCATAAAGCCTGAAAAAGGACATTATGCTATGGAAGATTGCCTGTCTCTCTTTATCTCTCTCTAACTCTCTCTTTTTATTCTCTCTCTCTCTCTCTCTCTCTCAACTCTCTTTTTTTATTCTCTCTCTCTCTCTCAACTCTCTTTTTATTCAGATGAAGGCTTGTGCGGAGGTGTGCCGGACAGAGGGAAGCCTTAGAGGTAGAGCGTTTGTAGGGGTCAAGCAAAAGGTCGGAGGTCATGTGCGTAGGGGGTTGACCCAAGTCAGCTCGGGGGCGGTGCCGTTTGAGGGCGGTAAGAGGGCGGGGCCTTAGAGGGGGTTGAACCAGTCTCTGACGAGCTCAGTCTCTCTCTCTCTCTCTCCCTCTCCCTTTCTCTCTCCCTCTTTCTTTCTGTTGTTCTCTTTTTTTTTTTCTTTATTAGACCTCATTTTATAAAAATGACAAAAGCTTTGGGTAGCAAATTTATATTTAAACAACACACCTCATCCTTTATTACACAGAGGCTCAAAGTTTCTCATACTTCAAAGGAATTGTTAATATTTCATCCTTAACTTCAATCCTTCTCCAATGACATTTAGTTTTCTTATCAACTAGTAACTGGATTAGACGACTGAATTTGTTGTTAGTCATTGATAAAGAAGAAGAAAAAAAAATGAAGTACACGCTCACGTACACATTGTAGTTTTGAACTTTCTTGGGTTGGAGATTCACATTTATATTATGATTCTTTGTCTATACATTTTACTTACTTCTCCACATCTATTATTGTTATTACTTTCATTATTTTTATATCTGCCATTAACAATCAGTTTGTTTCAGTTTAATTATTGATGTAGTTTCAGTCTGCAAGGTAGTGCACCTGAAACCGGAAAACAAGAAAAAAGGAAAATGGCAACAAAAAATTATGGATACATTCCATACAGATCTTCATTTCGCTGACAGATTTGAATGCAGGCAGCTTAGTAGGCTCAAATTAGAATATTTACGGCCAACTGAGGGAAAATAAAACATTCAGTAGATTCGAATAAATGATAAAACTGATCCCTTTAGACTATTCTTTTTTTCTTACTGACATCAAAATGCGTACCGTAAAGAAAATAAATTCGACAACCTAGAGCCATATAATACGCTTAGACATTTACACGCCCTAAGGGGGCACACGTTAAATTCCATATAAATGATGAATTACATTTAGGCAATAAAAAAAAATCATAACCAAGTATTGCCGCCTTCCATTCGAGCAGTTTTCGGATGATTATGAAAACCGATATTTCACGGTCTGTTTCTCATTTTCTGTCGATACATATCCTAGTCTACAGCAACGGTCCCCCGATAGGACTAAGCACCATTTCCGTCCTTAGTTGAGGATAACGAGTAGAGATCTAGGAATACATCGATAAAATATTAGAATATTGTTGCTAAATGTTCTTGATGACTAACAACTTGTGTGGAATATGAAAATGTTATAATTATGAAAAGAACAACAGAATAAAAGTGAATGATGTTATGAGGAAACATTTATTTATATCGGTGTCAGTTTGTATCCTTTGTACAACGGACAAAGGTTTGTAAGAATCCTTTATAAAATATTCAATTCTTTTATTTTCCAAAAATCTTTATATTGTCCATGGATAAGGGAGAAGGGAGGGAGGGAAAGAGAAAGAGAGAGAAAAGAGAGAGAAAGAGAGAGAGAGAGAGAGAGAGAGAGAGAGAGAGAGAGAGAGAGAGAGGAAGAGAGAGAGAGAGAGAGAGAGAGAGAGAGAGAGAGAGAGAGGGAGAGAGAGAGAGAGAGAGAGGAGAGAGAGAGAGAGAGAGAGAGAGAGAGAGAGAGAGAGAGAGAGAGAGAGAGAGAGAGGAGAGAGAGAGAGAGAGAGAGAGAGAGAGAGAGAGAGAGAGAGGAGAGAGAGAGAGAAGAGAGAGAGAGAGAGAGAGGAGAGGAAGTAAATGAGGGAATGAGAGACAGACAAACAGCCCGAGAGAGTAGCTTCCCCTTCCTATGTCTCCTTTTGATTCTTCTTCAATTTAATCTACCAAGTTTTCAGATCCCTTTTGACAAGGCTTCAGCAAAGATGATGAGACTCTTTGATCCAATAATGTCATCTGGAAGACAAGTAATCTATATCAACATATCTTTTGTTTCAATCCTTGAGCGCCTATTTGTAACTACTTTCATTGTGAGCATCGTTTTTTTTTTTCTCTTTTTGAAAGTTTTCTTACAAAATATCCGTATAACATGATAACGGTTAAAAGATGGCGCCTGAAGTGATAAACAAACTTCACAACAGATTCTGTGCTTGCTGCTGAACCCAGAACAACTGCTCATGCAATTTCAAGTGGACACTCTCTTTTTGTATCAGTTAGTGTCTATTTACAGGGTTGGCAAATATATCACAGGGCACATGTCTGCAATAAGATTCTCGGATATAAAAACGTAGAACTTTGCAGAGTACACTTCTTTAGTTTTATGAAATAAAACACTATAAGGTAAATTTTAAGGTTAAATTCATTACATTAGGTACGGCAACAAAGTGTACCAAAAAAGAAAGAAAAGAAAAGAGAAAAACATCACTAACTGCTCTTAATGAAGAAAGACCACAGCTGCATGTCAAATAAAACACACAGGTAAAGCGTAAGCGTTCACTGTCGCATCTCAGTTAACCTTTTGAGACTATACAATGCGAGGTATATATAATATCATATCTCCTCGGTTTTGGACGAAAGTGGGATGCCTCTCCGCACCCTCGCTCCCACTCAAACCAGGTCTTCCCAAGGGCTTTGGACTGTTATTAATCTTTCTTGATCTCTAGTCGCAGGAAAATCTGTTCTAGTTCCAATACCTAGTATTAAATGGCGAGTTTCTGTGAACAGTGAAAGCGTGTCTCTAACATCTCGTTGGAGGAGACCTAAATACATTATCAGTAATATAATATGGGTGATAATAATAGTGATAATGATGATATAATAATAATAGTAGTGATATTATTATTGTTGAGGTGATTTGGTTAAGAAGAAAATGAAGGAAGACTGAGTGAGAGAGATTTGGCGGAGTATGAGAGAACCCATTGAAGCTGTAAGGAAGAGTATGACAACGCGAGAAAGACGAAAGGCATGGTAGATGGAGAAGACGGATTAGAATGGCATGGCGTTGCTGCGAAATTCAATGGAGCACTTAGACATGACTGTATAGGGTAAACATTCAATGTAAAAATAATAATAAAAAAAACACCTTCATCAGCTTTGTAAGAGAGTATTTGATTTGAAAGGACAGAAGAAAAGTAAAAACAAATTTGAACATCCTACGAGGCTATGGAGGATCAAATCTAAAGAGTGATGAAAGAAAAAATATGGAGAAGTATCTTCAATATTGTTTGGGATATTTTTATTTTTTGATTTTGTATTTAGCTTCAGTCAAGTAATGATATATAACCCTATCATCGATCATATAACTACCAACAACATAGTAATTAGTTCATAATTAATAGGCACGGTCTCTCTACATGACGTAAAAGGCATTCCCATTATATGACTAAAACTGTCAAGAAAGGTAATTCCCGATACACTTGTCGACGTCCACAACAAGCGAGAGACACTTGTTGCAGGATTGGTGGCAGCGGTGGGCGAGGGCGCTTTGTTTAGACTTGTTTGGGTATGCGTTTTTGACGAGTTGGTATAACCCACCTGAAGCCCACTCTCATGTCTTCCACGAATATCTTGCTGCATCTCGCCCTCACACAGACAGTGTCACCTGACGCCACATCACTTAACTCATATTATTATCCACTCCTCACTTCAATAAACCTCCATACTCCTTTATATTCATGAAACTTAGAATTCACTGTATATACATTCAGCCAAGTCCTGTTGCCATCAGGCCCACCTCCTCATTCCACCTTTACCTTCTCCCGTGTTTAATCTGAGTGGTCATTGGGTCATGGTATAGAACCTGACGTCGCATGCACTTCATACCTTGTCTTTTACCCTCCCACCTAACATGGAAGTCTGAAAAACCCCCTGACGCAAGCCTGACCTTTCACGAAAATAGAGCATGGCGTCATGAGCCTCTCACTTGCCTCTCCCCTTCACTTTTCTCCACCTAAAGGTAAAATATATGGTCCTGTTACTCTTATTTTGCATTTAATGTATAGTTGATATTGTTTGTGTTTGTTTAGATTTCA